>VDFB02297682.1:0-88177 GCA_007258455.2 Sequoia sempervirens
CCCAAAAAAGGTATTTTTTACCTTTTATTTACCTTTTTATTCCGCCAACTAATTCCAAACTTCCCGGGGCCACCATTCGCAAACCGTACGTCCGATCCACTCCGTTCCAAAGGAAAACTTGCTTAATTTTTCGCCCTCTATCCAACGGTCCCCTCCATTTCCCTTTATCGAGACGTCGTCCGGGGCCCCTTCTTTCTTCCCCAACCGCCCTCTCGAGGGGGCATACCCTACCACTTCCTTCCATTCCAAACCAGACACTGGGGCATCCTCATTTCTTTCTTCAATCCTCGACATTCACTTTTCTTCGAAACATTGTTATTTCAACAATATTTCGAAGAGGGGCAAAATGTAGACACCCAAATTTAATCACTTCCATATGATTAAATTTGTTGCATTCACATCTATCATATTAATATTAATTTATTAAATTAATATTACACCCTTTGTCCCATAAAGTATTTAATTTAATAATTAATACTTTGTCTTTTACTTTATTCCTCTCTAAATTAAATAAATACACTAATTTATTTAATTTAGTCACTTATCCTCCTTTTGATTTAAAAATCAATTTAAAATTTCTCACTTTCTCTCTCCTTGTCACATCCTCCAACATTTGCCACTTGCCTCTAATCTTCTGTTAATTAGCCTAATCCAATATTTGCACAACCTTAACCAAAATCATTAACTATATTTAGCACCTCTTTTTTGGTCAATTCTTCCATTTTTCCTTTTAATGATAACCCTCTCTCCTATGTGAATTTTTAATTCACATTTATTTTCTCTAGACTCCCCTCCTTTAAATGTGAATTTTTAATTCACATTCCATTCTCCCAAGGCTTCTAGAACCTTGGACTTGTCACAATCTCCACATGTGACCAAGTCCCACCTTTTGGAACCCACCTTTTATCCTCTAGGTTATCCTATGAATTTAATTCACATTTATCCTCCCAACCACCTTTCCTTTTCCCATGTAGATTTTTGAGGAATTCTAAAATTCCTCAAAAGTCCCTTTCACCCCACTTGGGACAAGAAACCCTTTTTGTGGAAATCCTCTCATCCCCAAGGTGCATGTCCTTTTCCACCTCATGTACCTTTTTGACAACTCATCTCCACCTCATATCCTCTTGTCCACTTCACCCTCCACATGTCAAGATGTGAGGGCTTGTGGGTTCTCAACCCACCATAGCCTCATCTTGGCCTGTTGGAGCAATCTTGACCTTGAATTCTCTAGAGAATTCAAGATCCTATAAATACCCCCTCCTCAAGGGCATTTACACAACACTTTTGATTTTCATAACCTTATGCTGTCATTTTGCATTGCACTCTCACAACTACATGCTGTCCAAGTCATTTTAGATCATTCAACTATCTTTTGTCCATCATTTTGCATGTTGAAGCTTGCATTTTAATCACTCAATCTATCATCTAAGGAGCACACAACCCATCCAAGCAAGGGCCAATCAAAGAAGTTTCAACAACAAGGGAGGTAAAAGTGTTTTGTGTTTCATTTTATTTGCATTCCTTTTCGTTGTAACTCTCTTTTGGCTAATCTTGAGGTGTCCTTGGTGTTTTGTCTTTCATGTTTCTTAGTTAGATTCACACATTTAGAGTAGCATAAAATATCGAGGTATATGAGAGATTATTAAATAAATATGATTTATTTAATTAGTCAGAGAGAATAATGATAATCAGGACATTATTAAATAAATAAGATTTATTTAATTAGTTAGAAATGATGAATTTGAATATTAATTAAATAATGTAAAATTAATTAATAATAGAATATGAAAATTGATAATAATTAAATAATAAGGTATTATTTAATCATTTAGGGAAGAAGAGTGAAAATTAGTAAAAAGGTGTTGCTTGCAGGTCAGGACAATTTAAGGTATCTACATTTTCCCCCTCTTTGATATAATGCATTTTTATAGCATTATTTCAAAGGAAAATCAAAAATTTGTGCTTGAGTGTTGCCTCGGTATGCCCCAATGATGATAGAATAGGATGATGCCCCCTCGGAAAAATTTACAAATTTTGAAAAAAAACAAAAAGTTTGGGAAATTATTCTGACAAGTCAATTTGATAGTGTTGAGTACATTGCTAGCAAAAGATTTTGATTTTAGTACCTCTGGGGAATTCGTTTTTTTGTTTGAAGTGCAAAGTTGATGCACCTAGTTATAAAGGCTTTGCAAAATCCCACCCTAAAGGTCTATAAATAGGCTTTAGGGGGTGCAAAAAAGTTCATTTGTGCATTTTGAGTTTAGAAGTCTAAGTGCTCTGAGAGGAATTTTTTGAAGGAGAACTTGCAAAGATGTCACTCATTCTAGTAGTTGCGGACTGCAAATATCAAGTTTGATCCTTCTAATGGCTAGAGGGCTTAGATAGTATGTACCATTTCTTTTCCATATATTTCATGCAATTTTTCATAGAGTTTGGGGCTTGAAGAAGAGAAAATAGATGCAGTGTTGTTTTGGCATCACATTTGCTATCGCGTTCATCGCATAACTGGTCTTGTGCACCACATGTGCGAAGTGTGATGCATTTGTAAAATAGAGTTGCAAATGTTAGGCTAGTTGCAATTGCTTTGTGTGTTGCATCCATTGTGGTGTGATGCATGTGTAGGATAGAATGACACAATTGATTTCTTGCAATGCATTTTCATGACAATACACCACAATTGCTTAGCATGTTCGCAATTGCAAAGTGAGTTGCATGTGTGAGTTGCATCTATATGACAGTGTGACACATTTGACTTTTATCCCATTTGAGTTAGTTTTTGATCATAAAAAAAATTGTCTAAAATGTTCAATAGGTTCAATTAGGCATTCTGCTTGATGTAATGTGTTATTTGTGAGTGCAAGTGTGAATACTACTGATCTACACTTGAGAGAGTCATCCTACTTTCTGATTGCATGACCATCTAAGAGATGAGAAGAGGGACATATTACATGTGTTGGTACTATATCATGTTACTTTCATGCCCACATTTGGGCTTAATTGAGGTCTATTGATAGCTTTAGCAGAGCGATGGCACTCTGAGACTAGTTCTTTCCATTTGCCCACAAGAGAGGCCACTATGACTTTGAAGGATGTGTGGTGTATTCTTCATCTCCCCATTCATGGTGAGTGCATTGTCTATGATCCTAATTGTGGGTTCACTACCTTGTAAAGAGTCTTTATTGATAATGACCTAGCTCTTGGGGGCGAGGACTATGAGATCTGGTGGGATACACTTTGTTGACAGATATGACCAGCTCCTAGCTATTATCTACATTATGATTGGCAGTGTTGTCATTCTTGATCGTCGAGGCCATGGGTTCTTCATCAGATGGGATCAGATGCTTGAGGGGATTATGGAGCATGCCACTATTTATGCTTCAGGTCCTTGTTTATTAGCCATGCTCTATTTCTAGCTTCATAATGTGGCATACTAAGATGCTCAATCTATCAACTACAGTACTACATTTCTTATAGTTTGGGCTTGGAAGCACATATCTTTTTCTAGGCCATTAGTGGATAGATACCTAGTACCAAGGCTGCCCTATGCATACATCTATGGAGGTATCATTACAAAGATCTGAGTTGGTGACATTGGCTATTGGCATCATGGTATGGATACTCTTGATATGTTCACATGGAGACCATATAGAGACTTGATTGTTCATATTGTTTAGACACAACACATCATTGAGAGACATCATCCAAAGCATGTACAGAGACTATTTGGAGAGAAATAGGGAGATCCTATGGGCATCACAAAGTTTTCTTGATCTTCTCGAGAGGTTCCCATGTAGGGACCCATGATTAGTGTTCAAGTGGCAGATGCGAAGATAGATGGACTACAACTAGTTGAGTGGGGTTCCCTTGTTGAGTTATTCGGTGCAAGGACTATAGTAGAGTTCAACGCATGGTGGGCCCAACATAGACCCGCCCCTTTTATAGATCTAAAACAAATTGTTCCTATAGAGAGGCCAGGTAGAGGTCCCGGGGGGAGATTATAGGGTCTCGAGAGGATGGGGGAGAGGAGACGATGGTGGTCAAGGCGATTGAGGAGATGGTGGTGATGATGGGGGCATGGTGGAGGTTGGGGAGGAGATGGTGGGAGGGGAGATTATTCCTAGGGTGGAGACAGAGGCTGAAAGGATAGAGGTAGACTTCCACCTCGTGCATCACAACAAGATTAGTAAAGGGATGATGCTCCTCATCAAGAGGAGAGATTCATAGTTGCATATGTGGAGGTAGATACTCATTACGAGGATGGTGTTATAGCATGCCAAGTATAGGTAGAGGTTTCTCCTCATCATGAGGAGGTGTAGAGAGAGTAGTAGCTAGGTGTCAATGTTGACATCGACATGGATATCGAGGTGGAGGAGGTGAGGAGGGAGGTGGAGGAGGAGGAGGCTAATCGAGAGAGTGATTGAGGAGGGTATGGAGGATATTCCTAGTGGGGAGGATCTATTGGATATCAAGGAGGAGGATGCAGAGGAGAGGGTACCTAACCCACATATAGCATCTTTGCATGTGCAACTTCAAGTTGCTTTAGCTCAAATATAGGGTGTACAAGGGAAAGTTTTGAGCTAATGGTTGAGCATGATATGATAGTCATCAGAGCACAACATGACTAGAGATCCATTGAGTTCACTGACATAGTCAATGAAGGCACCATCAATCTAGTACAGACATTGCATACGTCCAACAGGGTTGAGTAGTATTATAGAGATCTTTATGAGAGGGTAGTGCCACCAACAGAGAGGGCACCTAGCTTTGCAAAGAGTCAGAGAAGATTATACTATAGGGGTCATGGAGCACTAGAGGGTGTCTTAGCCTATGGCCACATCTCCCTATCAATTAGGTCAGCATTCACATAGGGATCGACACGAGCATAAGGATTAAGTCATAGAGATGAAAGGCATCCATCTAGTGACAGTGGTAGCACAAGCGATGCATGTTTATATATATAGCCATGTATATTTTTGATTGAGCCTACGAGCTCCACATTTTTATAGTCATTCGATATTTAATGCTTATGATTTATGATGTGATGTATGGATAGTAATGCTTATGATGCTTATATGATGATGGAATTATATGTTTAAAACATGTTATGCCATATATGATATGATGTCACATGGATGATGATGATTCTAAAATGAGATGCAATATTATCTATCTTTTTGTATTTTTCTTGTGCAGTATGTATGACCTATATGCATGTGATTATTTATAATATTCTAACATGATTATAGATGCAGGACGATGCAACTCATATATTTGTTTTTGTGTGTCATAGCACGCCACTGAGATGACTGCATGATTTTTCAGAAGAACTATTAGTGTGAAGAAATATTTAGTAAGGATCGAAGAACCATTTAAATAGATCTCTCATCCAAATTCAAATTGATGTAATGATTAATATTACTTGAGCTTTAAATAGTGCATGTTTTATCATCATATAGGGTTATTTGTGTTTATGGAACAAGCATATGTATGCACACCTAAGCATGAATTGAAAAGCCATATTTTTTTTCCATTTGTTTAAAGATATGATATATAGACAAGTGGATGGTGTATGCCAAGTTGAGACAAACCTTGGTGATATTTAGTATCCATTTATCATAGATTAAGACACACCAAACGAGGAGTGTTCTGATTCAGATTAGTGACAATAGAACCTTGTAGGAATATGAGGAAATTACCATAAAGCATGTTAATCTTGCTGCAAAAAAGTCTTTAGGTAACCTTTGACTTGCATGGGGTGTTTTTATTATGCTAGATAGAATCCCAATCACACACAAGGATATTAGTTGCCCCAGTCATCATACCAAGACAAACCACAAATAGACATCAACAAAAAGAAACTTCATCATCCATCATTGTTGTTCTAATCACTTGTAGATATCCTCGAGTAGCTTAGGAGTATGACATAATATAAATGAGATAAGATAAGACAAATACTAGACCAACTGAGTCAACAACTATATAGGTATTTATGTTTACTAACAAGTGTTTGATATTTTTTCAAAAGATTGTGTCTATTTTAAGGAGTGAAACATTTCATATAAGATGCCTGGTTTGGTTTTGATAATGAAAAATCCTAGAAGACAAATAATTTTTGATAAGATAGGTAAAATTTGTAAACAATCGATCAGCCTAGTTGAGAACTAGTTTGGGTAGTGTCGTCTTTTTATTTCATGATTTGTTAAGGTCAATTCCTGTGTAGGATATCATTTTTGTGTTAAACATGTTCATTCTCTACAGAGGATAGCTTTATTATGGAATTCATATTATGATGAAAATCTTATTGTAATGGAACCTAAGGGGACTGACCTAATGCCTTGGGGGCTCATTGATGATGGCCTTGGCTATGTGACAACGTAGAGACAATGTAATTCTACTTACCATTACAAGTGGTCTTTTATTATGAAATATGGTTTATGATTAAGATTTGACTATGACAGACACTAAATGAGAGACCTAATGCCTTGGGGGCTCATCAGTGACTTTCCTCTCCTACTTACACTCATAAAGACAATGTTGTTTCATACCATGAACTGACATCATTTTTTATTTTTCAATATTTTATAATTGTGTTTGGATTTTTCGAAGCATATTTGAATGTTTTTTATGTTTTGTTTATTTTTTTTGTTTTTGTATTTTTGTGATAACATCCTCGGATACCATGTGTAAGATCCTTTTGAAAGCCATAGGTTGGGTATTTTCCCCCAATCCGGAATAGGACTATTTTTTATGAGAGGATGGATATGATAAGCAGTTTGACGCTAAATGTTAGTCAATCACAGACCATGAGAAGGGGTGAGAAATATTTTTATTATGAAGGAGAATATGCTCAACTTATTATGGGTGAAATCGAATAGAGTAATGATAGATGATAGAGTGGAAGCTGACTACACATGGTACCTATTTTCCAAGTTTTCAAAATGGTACTTATCCAAAGCGCCACCAAAATGGTTTTCATTGTAGGAAAAATTATTTTCTTTCTCTTTTATTTACTATTTTTCCATTTTTTTGAGTTTTTAATACAATGAGATCTCCAAAGGTCATGTATAGTACTTCCAAAGGTGCATGTTATTGATAGGTTCAAAAAGCGGTTCACCCTTTGGAGTAGCCAATTGATAGGCACCAGATCTGTATGTTGTGATGATGATATAAGGAAACAACCAGTTAGGCTCAAAATTTCCCATTTTTTCTCTTTTTTGTTGGTTTTTAGGATTCTCTTTCAAGACCAGATCACCAATGTCAAATTTTTGAACCTTGACTCTCCTATTGTTGCTATGTCATATGCGATTATGATATGTCTATAAGTGGACCAATGCAGTTTGTCTTCTTTTGTCTAATAGTTTTAGCTCATGTAACCTAGAGATTTGATAATCTTCATCATCAATGAAATTTTTCTTGGAAACTCTCAAGGACGGGATCTCGACCTCAATTGGTAGAATGGCTTTGGAACCAAAGACAAGGGAATAAGGTGTGGCACTAGTAGGAGTACGAATGTTCGTACGATAAGCCCATAAGGCTAGATTTAGCTATATATGTCAGTCTTAGCTAGCATCATTGACAATATTTTTTAGGATTTTCATGATGGTTTTATTAGATGCCTCCACTTGACCATTACCCTAGGGATAATATGGAGTGGCGAAGTGGTGTTGGATGTGGTATCTTTCACATAATTCCTTGAAATCTTGGTTTTTAAAGGGACACCTACTATTTGTTATTGCGGATAAAGGAACACCATACCGCATACGATATAGTTTAGTATGAACTTTAAAATTTGTTTACCAGTGATATACATCATCGGTATGGCTTCAATCCATTTAGTGAAATATTTCGTTGTAGTGATAATGAACTTGTGTCCATTGGAAAATGTAGGTTGAATCTTCCTAATGAGGTCAAGTCCCCGTTGAGAGAAGGGACAAGGTGAGGTAATTGGATGCAGTCCTTGTGTCGGTGCATGTACTAGATTGTTGTGGATTTGAAATTGTCGACATTTATTCACAAAGTAATATGAATCACCTTCCATTGTAGGACAATAGTACCGTGTTCTTAGAAGCTTCTTTGCTAGGTTAGGACCACTAGAGTGAGCCCCACATATACCCTTCTGTATTTATTTTAAATACATCCTTGATTCCTCTATGTTGAGACATCTAAGAAGGGTGGTATCTAGGCTATGATGGTAAAGGGTATTTACAATGATAACATACTTAGTCGCTTGTCAGATAAGGGTTTTTCATTAGTTGTTGGACAACTCGAGAGGTAGGATTTGGGTGTGAAGGTAGTCATATATATCCTTATACCAGGGACAATTGGGACCCACAATATCACAGACAAGCTCAAATTTGGGGACATCAAATGCAGGGATCAACAATTGTTCTACCAAGAACTCACACTGATGTACATTATTAGGAATGTCCAAGAGAGACCCAATGTTGTCCATTGCATCTTTTACCTTATTCTGCACTCTTTGGATTTGTGTAAATGGAATGGTATCAATGTATTCTTTGAGGTTTTCCACCATTTTCTTATATGATACCAGTATGTCGTCCTGAGTCTCATATTCGACATTGAATTGTTGGACTACTAACTATGAGCCACCATATACTTGTAGGTCTTTTATTTTCCATTTGATTACTTCCCGCAAACCCATGAGTAAGGTTTCCTATTCTGCTATGTTGCTCGTGCATAGAAATGTGATCATGTATGATTGAGGGATAGTGTGCCCTTGTGGTATAATGAACAAGAGACCAACTCCTAAATCATGATTTGTGTACAATCCATCGAAGTACATTTTCCACTTTGTAGATGTATCTATCTTGAAGATTACCTCATCCGGGAATTCAGATATGATAGGTGTGAATGCCTTTGTAGGGGAATTTGCTAACTGATCGGGAATGAATTTCCATTTAATTTCTTTCCTTTCCAAATTCAATTTGAACTCGCTAAAGAGCATCACCCATTTCACCAATCTGCTTGTTAACGTGGCCTTATTGAGTAAGTACTTTACTGGATCATTTTTTTCTATTAGCTTTGTTTGTAGATTTAACATGTAGTATCATATTATTTGTGTAGAAAAGGATACAAGACATGCTCACTCAATGGAAGTGTAATTGAGTTCATACCCTACAAGGGTATGGCTGATGTAATATATTGTGTGTTCCCTCCCATCCTCATCAATTTCTGCTAGGAGTGCTCCTAGTGTCGATGATGTTAATATGAATAGGATGAGTGGTTTCCTATTTATAGGCAGCCTTAGTACTAGTGGTGACAAAAGATAGTCCTTGATCTATTGAAAATATTGTTGAAAAGAATCAATCCATTTGAATGAGACATCCTTGGATAGGAGATATTGAAACGGGTGGCATTTGTCTACTAGTTGTGCTATAAACCTACGGATAGACTACAATTTTCCTTGTAGGCTCCTTAGCTGAATTAGGGTGGAAAGTGGTAGCATGTTAATGATAGCTTTCACCTTTGCAAGATCAACTTCTATGCCCCTATGCGAAACAATGTATCCAAAGAGCTTCCTAGAGGTCACTCCAAAGACATATTTCTTTAGGTTTAGTCAAACCTTATATTCTTCCAACCTTGTAAAAAATTTGTCCAATATTGCTAAGTGATCATCCCTTGTGAGGGATTTTTCCAGGAGGTCATCCACATAGTCCTCCATTAGTTTATGCATCATGTCATGGAAGATCATAGTCATTTCCCTTTGATAAGTGGCTCCAACATTTTTAATACCAAATGGCATGACATTCCAATAGTATGTTCCCCAAGCACAAGTGAAAGTTGTCTTGTGTTGATCTTTTGCTACAATTCTAATTTGATTATACCTAGAGAAACCATCCATCAGTGATAGCATCTCGTATCCTGCTATAAGATCCATGATCATGTCTATATTGGGTAATGGGAAATTTTCTTTTCGACAAGCCTTGTTCAGATCTTTGAAGTCAAGTGCAAATACGGATGCCCCAGTCGATTTGGTGATTGGTACTAGATTTGAAATCTAGACTACATAATCGATGGGTCTTATGAACCTAACATCCAACGGTTTTTTCAACTCCTCTTTAATTAGTAAGGAAATTTTCGGGTGCATCTTCCTCAACTCCTACATAAAAGGTTTAGAATTAGGAAGGATAGGTAGGTGATGGAGGATTAGTTCATGGCCTAGTCTCAACATTTCCACATAGGACCATGCAAAGTTATTTTTCTTTTTCGAGAAAAAGTCAGTGAATTTTGGCTTCTCTATATCTGCCAAGGATGCTACAAAGTGTATAATTTATTGATCTTTTGATGTGTTGATGTTGACCTCTTGTGACTTCTCGACCAACATTTGGGATTTCTCTTGATTTGTAGGGAGTGGGTCTAGCCTTTCATCCTTAGGTGCCTTAAAGAGGTTTTCACCTTTGGATACATCATTTTTCTTATTTTTTGCTATGTTTGTAGGTGCCTTATGATTTTCACCCATAGACTTTTTTTTCTTTATTTCTTTTTTTTTTTGCCACTAGAAGGCGGGGCGAACTCCCCTAGATAGTATGCAGTTGTGTCAAGATCAATGGTTAATCCAGTCTTATGATCCCCACTTGGTATTTTGTTTCTAAGTCTCATAAACTCAATAATCACTTCAACATTTTTGAATAGGTCTAAGACTGGTGGACCTTGTTGGTCCCAATCAATTAGTTGGGGGTGAAGTAATGGCATTTCATCACTAGTATTAGCAAATCTGATGGATGAGGTGGATAAGGTGAAGATAGAGGAATTTTTTGGATCCCTAAAGGTATTGATCCAAGCATGGCCATTCATATATTTGGTTTGAGGGGGGATAAGTCAGACTCAAGAAAGGTTTTAACTAGGTCATAGTCGCTAGAGAATTTATCGAAACCACATTCCCATTCATTAGAGTCCATTTCGGTATGGTAATCCTTAGATGTCTCAACAATTTCAAAAAATGTAATGACTTCCTTCTAAAATACAATGATACTTGGAGCTTTCACTTTTAGACGTTGATACCCTAGCCCTTGTTAGTGTAATTAATTATTTATTACACTAGCATAAGTTAACTTAGGTCATACATCATTTATTCCTAGGTTGCATTTTTTAATAAATCATTTAATAATGGAGTAATTCCCCCTTCCTTTTTTGTAGGGATAAGATTCCTTCTAGAAGATGAGTTGTCCTAGAACTTATCTCAACATTTAATAATTTTCTAGATAGGGTTCACATGTTGTCACATGTTGTTAGATCATGACACATGGCAACATCTCATGCATCTTAGGTTTTCTCTTTTGCCTATATAATCAGGCAACTTGTTCATTTGTATCATATCAATCAAATACAATCTATGATCTAATGTTGTAGATCAATAGTAATCTCTCTTTGCAGCCCTTAGTTGCAACACTTTCTGTGTGGTGTAATTTCTCTTGGCAAGATCCTTTGAAGTGTGCATAGCTTCATTGGATGATTCAGCATCCATCATTTTAACATGGTATCAGAGCATGTTGAATTCTAACAACCCTATGTTGTGTGATTGTTTTCTTGCTAGGACAGGTTCTGTCATATCTTGTTTTTATAGTCCAAATTGTGCCCATCATTGGCTTTTTGTTTCATTATGTCAAAACTCCTTGCCATATTTGTCTATAGGTAGATCCACATGTATCTCATCCTCTTCATCTCTATATATCCATTTAGAAAGGTCTTCCTCAATACATTCCTTTCCCAATTCACCCCACTTGGTGAAGGTCATGGGTGGGTGATACCGAATCGCCACCTAGGGATCTTTCTTGATGTGATGGGGTTTGTCATAATGTTTTGGTGCAAATGGGAGTTTCCCCATGCAAAATAGACTTTCAATATTGTAGTCTCCAACTCCATCATCTTGGACTTGGACCTTGGTATCAGGTAATTTTCTTGGTAATAGCATGGCTTTTGATAGAGAATTTAGGTCAATTTATTGTGATGAAGAAAGGGAAGATGAGCTCTACCAATGGCTAGATACCTAATTCTTAGATGTTCCTCTCAAGTTATTGCAATATTGAAAGGGGTCGAGATCACCAGAAATAGTGATCTCTGCTCCATTCTAGGGGAACTTCAGACATTGATGATACGTGGAAGGGACAACCTTCACGAAGTGAATCCATGGGTGTCCAAGCAAAAGGTTGTAGGGTAGGTCCAGATCCAAAACCTGACATACTATGTCTTGTATAGCAAGACCCACTCTGATTGCTAGCATGATGACACCCTTGGAGGAGAATTCCATATCATCATACCTACGTATTACCATCCTCTTTGACTCGTCTATACAAGCCTTTGAGAATCCCATGGTAGTTACTAGTTTTAACATGCATATATTCAACCCTACTCCATCTATCAGAAATCATTTGATTTTGTGTTTATTAGCGTATACCTCAAGGTGTAATTGTTCATTGTGATTCTATTTATGTGAAGTATAATTGTGTTCGATGAATGTTATGTGTTGGTTGGTAGCTAAGGACCCTACTATGGCCTAAAAATGGTTCACATTTAAGTCTATTGGGATGGATGAATCATGTAATTTCTTATCCAAAATAGTCTTGTGCTCAAAAGAGATGTGTAGCAACTCAAGAATTGAGATTTGAGTTGGGGTCTTTCCTAGATGATCAAGCAAGTTGTATTCATGTGTTTGTCAAGGTTTGGAAGGGGCTCCTTGCAACGTCACCTTCGATCTCCTAGTGGCAATTACACATTTAGGATTTTTATTTTTGATGGTGACGGTGGATGCATTATGGTCAGATGATGATCCGATATGATTCACTGTATACTCATAGGAGAAACTAGTATAATTGTCATCATCTTTTTCGCATGTTCTGGAACTCGAGGCTTTTCCCTTCATATGGTTTTGTAAATGGTCCTTGAAGATCATGTGATCTTTGTTAGAGGTTTCTAGTTGGTTATCTATTTAGATATCAGCCTGCTCTATGTGATCTTGTATAAGGTTCTTTAATTGGAAGCAGGTGGACGCCTTATGTCCCTTAATTATGTGATATTCATAGAAATCATTAGTGCTCCACCAAGTTGGTTTGAATATACCTAGCTCATAATGTTTGATCTAGGTAATTGGATGATATTATTTTGGAGAAATTTCTTCAAAATTTCCTTAATGGGTTCCCCTAAGGGAGTATACTTTCATCTTAGTTGAGGGGCCCTAGGAGTACCACGTGGTGTGTTATTTTGAGCCACACTGGCAGTTTGTTCCCACTTCTGTGGAGTTTTATTAGAAAATTCATCACTGTGGATCCTTTTAAATTTAGCACAGGATGAGGTTTATTGATGATTTTTGCATCTACAACACCATCATTTGTCACGTTTTTGTTCCATGACCAGAATTTGTTCTCATTTGGCTTCAAACTAGAAGAATAATTGTTATTCTCCTTAAAAAAATTGACAAGCCCTTTGGCTATGAGGGGTTTCTTCATGGATAACCCCTTTTGTATCACATCATCAAATGTGTCAGAGCAATGGATTCGTAAGTGGAACTGGACCTCTGTGCTGAAATTCTCCATGAAGATCTAGACCAATTACTTCTTTGGTATATGGAAAACACACTTGCTAGCTAAGTTTCACCATCTTTGTAAGAATGATGTGAAGGTTTCACCATCTTTCTATTTGTCTTTGCACAAATGGGTAATGTTGACATCATTTGATATGTTGTATGAAAAATGTGTGATGAATTTCTTCATAAGTTCACTCCAAGTTTGTATACCTAAAGGTAAGTGTGTAAACCATTTGAGGGATTTTCCTCCCAGACTTTGTGGAAAAATTCTCATGAGATATGTATGCTCATGCACCACGTCTAAGGATGTAGTGTGGAACTCTCGTATGTATCCAATGGGGTCACCCTTTCCCTTATATTTATCAAATTTTGGAACAATAAAGTTTGTGGGAAAGGGAGGCATGTGAATGCTCCCATCAAAGGGGTAAGGACATAGGTCTTCCACCGGCTATGCTTTTCGACTCCTAGTTATATGCATCTTAGTCATTTGATTTTGCAATGTTTGTAACTGTTAAGCTATTAGGTCCATGGGTAATGGTGTCACTGGGACCAAGGTGGGTGTGATGTATTGTGAGGAACCTTGCAAGGGGTTATCGAATGGGTTTGTGTTGTGTTATGGATTAAATCCATGCATATTTTGGTGTTGGTGCATGGGTGGAATGTGGTGGTGATATTGTGAGGTCTGTGCAGGACTTTGGGTGAATGATGATGGTAGAGGAATGTTATCACTAGCTGTGGATGATGTACCAAGATTGTTTGGTCCTTGTGAAGGGGTTTGACTAAACCCAGTTGTGTATGCAGAACCATGATAGTTTGGCTATTGTGAAGGGGTTTGAGAAAACCCAAATGTGGAGTTTGAACTAGGATTGTTTGGTTGTGATGAAGGTGGGGGTTGATTAAACCCAAATGTATATGTTGAACCATGATAGTTTGGTTGTGGCATAGGTGTCGAATGTATATGATGAACCTAGATTGTTGAGTTGTTGTGGAGGTAGGGGTTGAGAAAACCCAAATGTAGATTGTGAACCTAGATTGTTAGGTTTTTGTTGGGGTGGAGTGATGTTGGGACCTATTTTGAAGAACGATCAAGTCCTTTTCAGAGGTATATTTACATTTTGTGAAGTGGATGTGGTACCCACTCGTGGTCCTAGCTACGAAGGGTTAGTATTTCATATCTTCCTTGATGTAGTTGCATTGGATGAAGTTTGGGTTGCAGTTGTGATGTGAGTTGGTGTTGCAGTTGTAGATGTAGAGGCAAATGGATTTGTCACGGGTTTAGTGGATGGAGGTGGGGGTGTAGCATTCACAATTGGTATGTAGTGAGACATTTGGACAGGTGACATGTCTCTGTTCAACTATGGTGTGGGTTGTGATGTAGTAGGTAAGTGATGGTGGAGGTATATTCATGGCACCAAATCTTGGTGTCACAGTGTTAGGACTCTCCCCTATGATGGAGTTTATGTCAAAATCATATGGTAGCTTACCTCCATGTGTTAATCGCATAAAATATATGTTGAGGTCTATTGACACAATTTCATCAATAATTCTCAAGATCTTTGGATCTTGAGGTGCATTTTTTTTCCTCAAGCGTGAGCCTTTGGTTGACCTCTTTCAAAGTGTAATCCTCAAAAGGGGGAAGAGTTTGATTTTGGGAGTTTGTGTGACTATTAGGTTTTTCACAAAAGTTCATATCACTAGTTGGGTTGTACATCAAATGAGAAGATGGGTCCATCTCTTTTCTTCTTTTAAATTGCAATTGTGTGAACCATAAAAGTCAATGGTGTTTGAACTTTTCCTTTTTCTATATTTTTTGGTTTTTTTTTGGTTTTTTGCTAGAGTTTGTGGTATGAATGCAACTAAGAATGAATATAGTCTATGTTTTTGATATTTTTTTATTTTGGGAAATTTGAAGGTAAATGACTAAAATGAAAACTATGTTTTGTGATTTTCGTTTGGTAATATTTTGCTAAATGCAAGACCTTTGTTACCTTAAGTTTGGATCCTAAAAAAGATGATAACTTTGACAAGTTTTCTAGTTGTGGGACTAGCATAACCATGTGTAAAATCCTAAACCTCTAAGTGATGGTGATGGTTTTGATAAAGAGTGATTCCACAACTAGACTAATGAGTTGGGTTTCAATTTTTGATCAAAAAATATGTAAAAAAGTGAATTCACAACAAGACTAGTGAGTTGCAAACCGACTTTCATTGATGGGGCAGATTTGTAAATGACAAGGTTTTGAGATTTTCCAAATGACAACTCTAAACTTTGTTTTTGGTATTCAATTTCCAAGATTTCCAAGACAAGATGGTTTAAGGACTCTATGGTAATGATGTTAAAATGATGATGTTATAACCTATGAAAGCTGAAAATTGTTGAATATGCAATAAAAATTGACTATTTCATATTGTGGAACTCTATGTAAATATCAGGTTTTTAATGCAACCCTTCAATTTTACTCTATTTTTCATGTCAAACAAATTTGGAATACAAAGCCACAAATGTGGTGCACAAGATTGCGACTACAGTGCAATTGGCAATAGTTACGTTGCACAACTGTGCAAATGTGTTGCACACAATTGTGGATCATTTATGTTCATTAAGGAAAGAATTTTGATTGATAGAGATGTAGTGTTTCACTAAACAATTGTCACAGTCAACAACAAATGTGCTGCATTGTTTCTACTGTGCAGATCTATACACAGTTGTGACACATAGGCTAACAAATGCAATGCAAAATTTTAGGCAAACAAAGGATCTCTAGAAACCCTAATCTTTTTTTAATTTAATGTTTTTTAGATGTAATTCACTGAAGAAAACAGACATTGGATAAGTGATTAGTTGATTTTAACATATTTTTTTTAATCCAATGATAAGAACATTTACACTTTAGTCAAAACAAGAATCAAATATGTACAACCTAATGTGTACTAGAACGGGTGTGTAACTGTAGATGGGCCCACCTGCCATTTAAGGGGTAAATACTTAGAAAGATTAGGTATTTGAATAATTGGGTCAATTATAAAAAAACCTTCTCTATAAAGATGTAGATAATAGACTTCTAGTGACATAGGGTTGACGACAGACGCCACAGACACACCTTCGTTCGCTTATCATCAAGAGACTATTACTAGCAACTCAACAAGATTTCTCAACCTAGGAAAGTACATGGTGAGTAGCTTTAGGGTACGATCTATATCCCTTGCACCACTTTATTAGTTACATTTGAAGGACTTTAAAGCTTTCTAAAATAAAAGGTTTTTAGTGGGTAGAATATTGGTGAACACCATCAACCTCTCAGACATCACATTGGGAAGTGCACACAAGTCTAGAGCGCTACATGCACAGATGGATCTACAGATTTTGCTCACAACCAATTTATATAACATGCTACTTCAAATAAAATGGTGAAGGTTAATATTGTTGTCTCGTCACTCAAGATCGCACAAGTGCGCAAGGGGAGAGGATACTATGAACAATACACCTTCATGTGCAAGCCCACAAGAGACAATAATCAAAGTAATCAAATGTTTCTTTTTAATTACACCAAAATGAAGTTTTCAATTTATCTGTTAATTTTAACCCAAATGAAAGATGACATCTTCAAGCACACTATTCTTTCTAAACCTTAGATAGCAAAATGAGATTTGTGTTGTCCTTTTTAAAAGCACAAAAATTCAAAATGTGGGAGATTGTGTTGTTCTTTTTTAAGCACCAAATTGAAAAGTGTAAACACCATGTCCTTTTTAAACACCAAAATTGAAATGTGTAACAACCATGTCTTTTTTTAAGCACTAAAATTGAAGTGTGAAAAAACATGTCCTTTTTATGCACCAAAATCAAAATGTGTAAAAACCATGTCCTTTTAAAGCACCAAAATTGAAGTGTGTAAAAACCATGTCATTTTTAAGCAAAAAATTGAAGTGTGTAAACACCATGTCAATTGTAAGCACAAAATTGGTGTTAAAACCATGTCAATTTTAAGCACCAAACTTAAAATATATGTGAGATAATTTGAAAATGCCACAAGCTAGAAAAAAAGGATCAATAACATGAAAACATTACTCTACTATTAGAAATCAACAATCAACACTATATTCATTATGAATTTACCTTTCTATTTTTACCAACCACTTGCGATGCAGGAAAGCTCAGTTGCGTCGCATAGAGAAGCGACTACGTTGTCAAAAGCTTCGGATGTGGCTTTCAAGATTTAAGTGACCGTGGCACTCTGTTTGTCAATTGTGGTTTACAAAAGCATGGATGTGGTGGACTGTCAAAAAACTTGCAAAATAAACAGAAAAGAAAAGTGATGGCTACGACACAGCAAACTACGTATGTGTCACTGAGATTGGAAATTGTGTTGATCAGTCAAGTGACTACAGTTTAGGACCCCACAATTGCATAGTATTTTTTCATGATTACGTCGTCGTTTGTTGTGATTGCATTGCTATTCTTGTAGCTTCACAAAAACTTAGATCCATACAAAATTAGTTAAAAACATGATTTTCATGTCAGGTTCACCAATTGTAAACTAAAAATTTGACCCAAGGTCATGGAGTTAATAGGAAACAAAGCACACAACCCCTATATGCAATCTTAGTTACTCAACAAGATTCAATCTATTCAATAGAAAACATACAATAATAAGTAAAACCAAATTTCAAGCAAGTGACATCTTCACGCTCACCGTATTGCCATGAATGACTTTCATTGTTCCTTCTTTGTAAGCTTTGTTCTTAGTAACGTGTATGCTACTCTGTTGCTATGAAGCTTCAAGTATATGTGAGGATTGTAATGATGCAAACATTGAAGTTTAAGAGTTTGTGGTTAGCCATCAATATGCAATGAAGGCTTGTTTTTATAAAAGAGTTTGTTTCAAATTAACAATCTAGATTAAAAGATGAAAGATCAAAATCAACAGACGAGGTCCATTGAGAAGAAATAGATTGAAGAATTAACCGGCCTAATCGATTCAATCAAGGGAATTGATTGGATAATCAGTGGAAATTGACTGATTAATCAATGGGATTGATTGATTAACTAGTGGAATTGAATAATCAATGGAATTGATTTGTTAGTCAACAAATTTGATTGAATAATTAGTGGATATGATTGATCAGTCAACATATTTGATTGAATAATCAATGGGTGTGATTGATTAGTCAAAGTGTGAGGATAATTAATTAATCTTTAGAGAAACGTGGAAATAAAGATTGAATTGATAAACAAATGTTTACTTATTAATAGATTATGTTGAGTGAATATTGGAGAATTAAATAATTAGTTTAATTATTTAATCTAGAAGTGGGAAAGTGGTTTAGTTAAATAATTTGTGTAACAGTTATTTAATATAAGAATGGTGTTTGATGCTAATTAAATAATTACATGATAACTATTTAATTAAAATAGAAGAATTAGTGAAATTTGTGACATAATTAAAATAAATAAGGTTTATTTAATTAATCGAAAAGAATAATATTTAATTAGGACATTATTAAATAAATAAGATTTATTTAATTAGTCAAAAAAGATGAATTTGAATGAATTAATTAAATAATGTAAAACTATTTAATTAATGGTAGAATATGAAAATTGATAATAATTAAATATAAGGTATTATTTAATTATTTAGGGAAGAAGAGTGAAAACTAGTAAAAAGATGTTAAATATAAGATAAGTTAACACATTAAAATATATAAATTGAAATAAACATCATCAAATTATCATAAAATAATATTATAATCTACAATTAATGAGAAAGGAACTATAAAATTTATTATTATAAACATAAAAGTAAAATTATTAAAAAATTAATAATAAGAAAAAGCAATATTATTTAAAGAAATGAAAGAAATAATATGAAAAAATTTAAGGACAAAAATAGGCAAGTTAAAGAGAGATTGAAAGGCATTTAAAATATTTAAGGTTGTTACGATTAACAATGGAACAATACGATTAAAAAGATTAAATAGTTAAATGATTTAAATTATTAACTAGTGCTAGGGGAAAATGTGATGTTAGAAATTATGAAATGAAGAATGAAGCTTAAGACCAATGAGATGAGAAAGATAAAAAGTGTGCATGAGATGTTAGCATGAAAAATGGAATACTATTTCTATGATAAATCTAAATGATCATATGAATAAGATAGCTTTACTTAAAATAAAAATAAAAATAAGATAGCTTTAATATACTACGCTGGTGTACGATGCAACCTGTCATCGCTTCAAAACAATCAGTTTTCTTTTGCTGAAACAAGAAGTTTATGGAGCTGGTATTGATACACACGACAAAATCTCGCTCTCTACGTATGATATGAACGATTTACTAAAAATAGCCTATGGAAAATCAACTGCGACGCATAAGCGATTCCACTTCTGCGAGTCTGATGAAAGATCCCTGGAAAACCTCTGGAATCCGAGGGAACATCTACACAGATCATAAGAAAATTGCCTAAAAGGGCATAGACTCGCATCCGTTGCTACGGCAAGAGATCACAATATCGTAGAATGTCTAAATTCTCAAGGTTAGTGTCATCGTGCGGCTCGAGATAATCGGACACCCGTCCCAAATGCGCAAGGTTGTCGATTGCAAGGATCTAAACCACTGTGCGACAGGCAATAGTGCTTCAACCGCCCAGATCACCCCGTAGTACCTACTACAAGATCACGCATTGGCTAACTAGCTTGTGATACTATAACGACTCCCTGTCGCTAGGTGGTACCACACAAACCGTAGTACTTCACCCTTCCACCAAACCATACCAACACAAGACTAGCTGCAACAATGTTTCGCCACACGGTGAACAAGGAAAGTGTTTCTCAATCCATGGAACCCCTTTATTTTCTAAGGCTTGAGTTGAAACGACAACCTTATTAAGGCATGCAAATCTGTTGTGCAGTCTATCTGAAGGAAGATGCAGTAACAGAGTCTGAAGTAAGATGGGCTTGATCTTGACCCGCATCCCTGTCGATGCTGCAAGCAAACATTTCGCCTGGTAAGCAACAATTCGTTAAATCACAAAGGACGGATCATCAATCAATCTCAGGTGGTAGATATGGCAGGGATCAATCAAGATTCCAAGGTGGCAAACCTAACGGGCTCAATACAAAAAGCGGTCACAACAATGACTCAGATAAACAATGGTGACTCGATTAACTTACCTTTCAAGACAAGTTTGACACACAACCAAGACGATTAGGACAAGTTTACACCACATGGCAGAAGTTACCTGGTGATTACTCATGAGATCACAATGAGTTAAATATGGTTTAGTTTAAGTTGCCTTGGCCCCTTTGGAACATTCCTATGTCACCTCACTTGACTCACTGTATCCTACACTCATTACATCCATCAAAAACAATCAAAATAATATAGTCGAAGTAAAGTTAATGCATAGCTCATCATAAATAAGAATTCAACTTAAATAAATTTGGTGCAATAATAATAATGAAAAATACACCAAAATATATTATTTTATCATTTGTCGGAGCTCATAGATGAATTTGAAATCAGCATAATTACAACATGAATGATGGTTGAATAAATGGCAAGCCGGAATGTACCCAAATAATCAACATGGAACAGTGCAGTGTGAAGTTAAGAAAGCTAAAAATATAAACGTTCAAAATACATCAGTTCTACTTTGCTTTAACATGTTCCAAAACTAAAGAATGACCCAACATTTTAGTACACATACTACAAAACATTTCGATATCTGCAGTCATCAAAATAGTTCAAAACGCTAATGTTATTTTAATTTAAAATCATAAATATATGTCCAAAAGAAACAGTGAGGTTTTACATGGCCCTCCTATAGTATTAAAATAAACAAAGCATAATTGAATCATGGCATTGTCATTATTAACTGCTTCCATGCATGACATTTGTATAATAAAGAGAACATGCATCATGATACATGATGTCACAGAACAATTGGAGGGATAGAAACTGACATTTTCATACGACTTGAACCCAGTTGATATGAATCACATAATTTACAAATAATTTTCGACCCTCCGGGTGACAGCACTCAACCAGATACATAGAACAGATAGATGCTGATGACACTGCAATAGCCGATATATCCATCGATGCATTTTGAAAATAGCATGTGCCTAATTTTACAAACAAATCCATATGAATGGACACTACATATTTTTGGGGAGACGCCTGCTAGAACATTCACGCTTTAACAGGCACCATTAATGAGCTATTCCTTGATGGGATTTCTGAATGACATCCAAGATATCTAAACGTATTTCCAGTTTTCTTCCAGGGATCATTGCAATTCTCTGTGTGGTCGCTCTTGCTTTTTGAGTTTCCCAATGTCATCTCTCTGTGAGGGTCCCCTTGTTAAGTCACGTCGTCCCTCGATTCCAACCCGTCTCAAATGCAGCTGTACAAATTTTCAAAAGCTCCATTGAGTTTTAACTGAGAAGTGGTTCATTACGTCGCCACATGATTTGTTATTTTTATGTGACTTACTCCTTCAATAAATTTTGAAAGACATTTTTAATAACAATTTTCAAGAAAAAAAATTCCTTAAATTTTAAAACTCTCTCACAAATATTGGACCCCGCACAACTAGAACTCCTCTCCCTTAATACGACTTTCTTTGAGCTCCATAACACAAAACGAAATAACCAAGAATTGCCATTTTAGATAGAGGTGTTCGATATATTTAAATTCCTATCCAGGATAAAAATATTTGATGATATATATCCTTCTAGAAATGGAATCTTCAAAGCACTAAATGTATAATTTCTTTTCCAGATGTAAAATTTCATAAACTACATCTGTTTATCTAGTAAAACACGAGTTACCCTTGAAACACAGAATTTTTGCAGATTTTATCATCATAGATGTACTCTTTTCTAAGTTGTCTAATCGGGTACAGGTATGTAGGTATGGTATGTCAGTACGGCAAATAAAAATTTGGGGGTTGGATACATTTTGAATACGTCTGTACAAGAAACCACATAAAAATCATAGATATATACATATTTGCAGCTTAAAAAGTAAAAACAAGAATTAAATTTAGAATACCACATATCATGCATATGCTAAACAAACTTAAAACTACCATAAATATTACAAATTTGAAATACAATATACTAATTTAATTTGATATTAATTGTCAAAACTTGAATGTTATGATAGATATATTGAATTCAATATTCATTGGTTCAACATTAAAATAATACAATTAGTAATCAACATCATATGGATCATCATGAAAATCAACATCAACATCATTATTGACATTAGATGATGTAAGTAGATTAGTAGAACCACAGCAACCCCACTATCACTTGCACTAGAAGCACGTTGGGTGTCCAACTCCACAAAAAGTAAAGATTGTGTAGCAACTGAAAAATCCAAATCAGTTCACTTTGGATCTTCATCCCACAACTTCGTGCCTCCTACTCATTTTGTCTATGAGTAAAAAGGTGCAAGTTGGAATGCACATAAACTAGCTCTTTTTCCTTACTTGTTGCCAATCGGTTGTGCTTCACTGAGTGGATAAAGGAGTATGTGCTCCAATTCGCTTAGATGAAGAGGAACTAGCAACCTATTGAAACAAATTGAGAGGGCTACAAATATGAAATTGTAAATCAAACTTTAAATTTTAAGTTAATAATTTTATTATTTTTAACATAGTAAACAATATAAATTTAGAGAGTGCAATTTAAAAATTTAGGAACTTGATTGCAATAAAAGTTTGATCGCAAGAGTTTGGATGTGTGGTGATGTATGGTCATTGACGTACCACCAAGCATGAGCATCCTTCTATACTTGTCACAAAGAGTGGAAGACTTTGACCATTGTATCAACAAACTCACTAGTAATTAAATCCTCCATTTCACAATCGTTGAAGAGTTTAGTAAGTGCTTTCCTACACCCTTCATTGAATTTTGTATCTTTGTATGGTGGCACCCTTGATGGCATAGCAAGAATTTTAACACTATAAAATTTGAGAGTCAATGCAAATGCAAAAAGATGTCATTTTGTTCCACCACTCAACACAAATTGTTTGCACCTCTTTGAAGAAAGTTTAATCAAGATATTGCTCTTGTTCATTGATGATGAATTTCATTTTCTTACTCATTGAGTCAATGCCATTGTATACCTCTCCCAAACATGGATTATCCATGTTAGTAAAATGGATCATACTCATGATGGGCTTAGTGAAACTAAGAAGATATTCCATTCGTTCCCACCAAGTGTCAGTAAGATAATCTATTTTACATTTGTTGCCCTTTCAGTGTTGGATTGCCTCAATAGGGACCAACTTTGACTAATAATTATGCTAGAAAGTGGCTCCTACACCTTCACAAGTCACCTCAAGACGATTATGTTGGATGCAAATTGGGTCTCAACAACCTATTCAAAAATTACAAATTAAAAATAAAATATAAAGAAGACATGCTCGAATTTAAAAAATAAATTAGTAATTACCAAAGTGAATTGTAAAATTTAAAAATTGAAGTGTTTCAATTACCTTCAACAACTTCAACCATGAAAATGATCTAAAAATGGCATGTAACATGTGATGGTTTGTGATGAACATCTGGATCTCTTCAGCCTCAACACAAATTTGTTTGAACCAATCTATTTTCCTACCCAATTTTTGTAGCATGAGGTTGAGAGAGTGGATAGCACAAGGTGTCCAAAATATGTGTTCAAACTGCATCTCAATCAACATACCTACAACTCTATAATTCTTTGCATTATCCATTATTACTTGGACAACATTTTGAGGACCCACATCCTGAATGCATTGTATAAGGATGTTAGCAATAAATTGTGCAGTGTTCACCTGTCCCTCATAATCCATGGGTTTCAAAAACATTGCCTCTTTAGGGCACACTACAATCACATTGATTAATGGTTGACTTTTGACATCCTTCCATTCATTAGAAATAATTGACACCCTTGTTTGTTTCCATGAATTTTTAATGGGAGTCAATGCATTGTCTATTCTTTTTACCTCCTTTGCTAGTAAGGTGCTATGCAGCTCATAACTTGGCCCTATATACCCTTGTGGAGCCTCATTTACTTTTCTCAACATATCTTGCCAATAAGTGATCATACAACATTAAATGAAAAATGTTTGCATATAGACATCTTGCAACAAATTTGCAATCTTTCTAGCATCATTCTCAAATGCTCTCTCTAATGGCCCCTTGCTTCTCTTCACATTCACATGTTCTTTTTGAATTCTACCCAAAAATGGGTGGCTCTCTACAATGAAATCAGGAAAGTCACTATGAGATTAAGCAAGGTGCCTCCTTGATCCCCTTCCTCTCCTCAAAGGATTGTTTGTGTCACAAGCAACTCTTTAATCTAATTCCTCTTGCTCTCTATTCTTCTATTTGTTGAGGTGGTAACCTATTACCATCCTTTCCTGGACATGCTTTGATTCCCTAAAATAGAATAGCACATAAATGGGCTTTCACACAGTTGTAAGAGCTAGTATACATCACATTACAAAAACTGCATATCCAAACAAATGTTCCACCTTCTTGAACTTGTTTTATCATTTGTACATGTTTCCATAAAGGTGAATTGGAGCAATGACATAAAAATTCAACCTCAATCTAGAAGAGATAGACTACCCTTGTGGGAGTGTTTATGTTATTGGGTATGTGCATGGAAATGGGGGACCAAAAGGGGCTTTTAAGTGGCCACTTTTACAACAACAAAAAAAAGGGAAAAATTCATCATGGATTAGAAATTGTAGTTATGCTCAAAATTTTAAGACACAACAAGAACAAGAGTTGTAGTGCTCTGAATCTACTCTTTAAACTATCTTTTTTTTAAATGGTGGAGATTAAAAAGTTAAAAAAGAGGCGGCACACCAAGTTCTCATGTTTCTGTCAAAAAAACAAAGCATAGTGCATGGTCTGTTGACCCTTGAATATTAACTATTTTTAGTACTTCCAAAATCGCTTCAGTAAAACATTAACTAACGCCATGTATTTTATGCCCAACTTTTTTGCTAACTTTTAATGAATATATGATTTTTTACTAATTTTCAAAGTGGACACATCCTAAAACCCAAAAAATTGAATGTGCACCCCCCTAAATATTTTGGAAACTAATTGAAAATCACTTTTTTACTGTGTATGGAATAAATTCTAGTTTCTAAAAATATAATGTGTTTCAAATTCCGATGAACAAGTAAAAAATAAATCCAAAAATACCATAGGTTTTTGATGAAAAATAGAGATACTAACAAAAGAAATTAAAGACCATAACTTTAACATAATTAACACAAAAAAAATTATAGGGTTAAAAAAGCTAAAAGAGAGCTCAACATTACTATGTTATTTTTAAAATGTGATATTGAAAGATGTGCAAACCTAATGGAAAGCATATTCAACAATATGTCATTTTATTAGAATTTACCAAACACACATCTATGAGTGTTTAAATGTAAGTCCAACCCTTTAAGTTGGATGCCCAAGGAAAATCCAACCCTAAGAGTTAGAAATAACCAAAGAAAATAATAACGCAAGCGCGTTATAACGTGCTCGGGTTTAAATACGAGCATGTTATAGTGTGTTTGCATTATAACATGAACACATTATAGCATGCTCACATTATAATGTGCTTGGGTTAGAATATGACTATGTTATAGCACGTTTGCATTATAGCGTGATCACGTTAAAATGCAAGCACATTATAATGTTAGTGCACTATAGCATGCTTGCATTTCCAAGAAGCAAAAATAGATCTCTTTCTCTTCCCATCTCTTTATATTTTCTTATATAGCTCACACTCTACCTCCTCAAACTATATACATGAAATAATACTAGTACAGTGACATTTAAGTACAAGTGATATTTACATATAGACATAATTATACTTAAAAGTTATATTTCATGTATATAGTTTCAGGATGTTTGAGAATGATTTCAAATTTCTAAGAGTTATAATACAAATTCTAGGTCTTAGATCTTATATTTTTTTTAGATTTAGTCAAATTTCATTAATCAACATGCTTTTATCATCTTGTAATTGTCTAAGGTTAAATTTGTAACTATTCAAAAGCATTATCAAGTCTCTCCTTAGATGTATCTCTACCCACCTCTCTCTCTCTCGTACCCTTTTAGATATCTCTTTATTTCTCTCCCTCTCTCCTCTCCCTCTCTCTTCCTCTACCTATCTTTCCTTCCCTCCCTCTCTTCCCCCCTCTCTCCCTCTACCTCTCCCTCCCTCCTTCCCTCTCTAGAGAGAGGGAGAGGGGAGAGAGAGGGAGGAAGAGTTAAGTGGAGATAGAAGGAGAGGGAGAGGAGAGAGGTGAGATAGAAATAGAGAGGAGGGAGAGGTAGGTAGACAGAGAGGGAGAGGGGAGGGGAAGAGATATAGAGATATCGAGAGGGATAGGGAGAGAGGGGTGACATAGAAAGTGGAGAGAAGAAAGAGGGAGGTAAAGAGAGAAAGAGAGATATGGAGATAGAGAGAAATAGGTATAAGGGGAGAGAGAGAGAGAGAGAGAGGAGGGAAGGAGGGAGGGAGAGGTAGAGAGAGGGGGAGGGAAGGAGAGATAGAGAGGGAGAGAGGTAAGTAGGTAGAGAGAGATGAAAGGAGAGGGAGAGATATAAAGATATCTAGAGGGATAAAGAGAGAGGTGAGATAGAGATAAGTACAGAGGGGAAGAAGGGAGAGAGAGAGAGAGGAAGGTAAGACAGAGGGAGAGGTAGCTAAAGAGAGATATACGTAAAGATAAATACCTAATGAAAGGCTTGATGATGCTTTTGAATAATTACAAAGTTACCATTAGACAATTGCAAGATGTTAGGAGACTGTTGATTACAAAAATTTGATTGTCTGAAAAATTATAAGATCTTATAAAACTTAGCGTTTGCATTATAACTCCTAGAGATTTGAAACTATTCTCAAACATCCTGAAACTATATACATGAAATATAAATCGACATTTAATTTCTTATACTCAAATATTTAATACATGTATATAGTCTAAGGAAGAGGGATAGGATGAGTATATAAGGAGGTAGAGAAAGATGGGAATAGAAAAAGAGAGCTAGTTTTGCTTCTTGGAAATGTGAGTGTGTTATAGTGTGTTCATGTTATGTCTTGTACGGGACCAAAAGATGGCGTGGCCACTTTTAGGTCCCCTATCTTTCAACACTTACCCTATTGACAGAATTTACTCCATTGCTAAACCTATCTATTTATAAACTCCTATAAAATTTTAGCTCAAATTAAAACATCTCGTTTTTCAATTGTTGAAGAAAATCCTCCCTTTACAATACTTGGATGACATGTATGTGTCAACATCAAACAAAGCTACTAGTGATTTTAACCTTATAAATGTCTATATTTTGCCTAAATAAAAATTTCTTACCCAATATCAGACAAAGTATCATCACACACCTTTTCTCTCATATACTTCATCTATTTTGTCTTTGATTGAGCCCATTTTTTCAACACTCCACAAACCACCATGGACTGTAGAACATCTTGCACCTCCAACATCCTCTCCATTAAAAGAAAATAGCTAGTGTGTATAATCTCAACTAGTTTGATGAATTATTTCTTTAAAGAAGATCAAAATAATGCAAATGAAGTGTGATAGTTACATACAAACATTTGTATGTCTCTAGCTTCAGCCACTATTATCTTCACCAAATCTATTTTTCCAATGTCTTTCAAAGAGTTTTCAAGGTATGCACAAAACATGGAGTCCAAAAATATGTTTCTGAGTGTTCTCAACTATTAAACTAGGCAACTTACAAAAATGAGTTGAACTAACACAACTTCCAGAACATGTAATCTCCTCTATAACCTCCTCCAAAAGATCAAAGCAGTAATCAACATCCTCATGTTTTCTAAAGCAAACAATAGCTTTAACAAAGCATGAACCTAGAGAAGATGTAACAATAATATTAATGAGTGGTCGAAGTCATATATCAATCCACCCACCCATAACAATGGAGCAACCAATTCTAATCCATGCATGTCTCATCTCCTCCATCAATATATTCACATTTGAATATTATTTGTCAAAGACAAAGATATGCAATCTGTGTTCCCCAGTGGGAACATAAGAGGGTCCCACTAGCATTGCATCTCTCAACATACCTTTGAAATAAGGAGGCCTTACCAAATAAAATGGAATGGCAAGGGTATAAAAAAATTGGCCACTAAATAACTTGCTCACATTTTTGCAAATTCAATAACCTTAGTACTATTGTATTTTTCTCACCTATAGTAAAAGTGCCCTTTCTCTTCCCTCTATCATGACTTACTCAAAATAATATGTTGGAATTCTCATCAATATATTGCAATGGTGTAATTGAATGTTTCTTAGTAGTTATAGTATCCTTTTCCTCACTCTCTACATCCAACTTTTCCATTTCAGCCTATTTTTCCAAAGGTATATCTTTACAAACTATAACCCCACATCCACCCTCGCCTAATGGGTATATGCAAAAAGATGTGACACAAAAAAGATGCCACTTTCTTTTTTATGCCCGGCCAAATGTGAAACATGTTATAAAAACAAAACAAAAAAACTTCCTTCTCATTTTTTTATTGTCCAACCTACAACCTGTGTATTTTCTACTCATCACCTCCTCATGACGACCCTCCTGAACAAGAACCACAGCAAACACCTCCATCAATTCTTAGACATCCCCCAGGAACACAACAAAACATACTAGGGCAAATAGAAGACAATAAAAAATAGCTTAAGGAATTGATTACAAAGCTGGAAGATCTTGCTGCAACAAACCATCATAGGACAAGTGTTGTTGAATCCCTGCAATCTATCATGTCTCGTGTAGGATCAGTGAGTGCACAAATCAATTTTTGTTCCAATAAGAGGGGAAAAAAATTGGTTTTATGCAAACAAACTATCCTGTGAGCAAGTAAAGAAAAAGAAAATTAACAAATTTGACTTGTGTGCCCTCTTCACCGACCCACAAACTAATCAACCCTTAGCAACTAGATGCAGAAGGTTCCCTATCCATTGGTACCACCACGAAGGGATAAAGAATAATTTTTGGGCTAGGTGGTGGATGATTTTTGACCAACTGCTATGCAATAATTACAAGGTGCCACAATACTTTTTGAGGAAACTCTATTGTGAGTTTGTCCTCAATGAGATTCCAAACTGTTTTGACTTTCTAGATTTCCAGGGTAGAGGTAGGGGCTCCTAATATGATAGAGTTGGGGCACAACGTAACCCACACCTGGCACCAAGACCCTTGGGTAGACCTATGGTGGAGCATGTGACTGTTCCTTCCGTTGTGAAGGACAGTGTCAAGGTGGACACTTTAGACTCCATTAGCTCACTCACTGAGAACCTTATATAGTATGCAAGGCCTCTAGTACAGGGTGATGTGGGTGAGTCTTCTAGGCCTCGAGTTCCAATCCATTTTTGTCAATCTTGCTACATTGTTTGCACTTATTATCTTAAAAGTAGCCAGGATGCAACTACACAAGATACATTAGTTGCACAGGGGATGGTTTTGACAAATATTTATTGAATTAAACATTCAACATTAATACTCAGGTAAACTTTAGCAAGTTGATTAATTTTGTTTATTAAATTTTATTCTGAAATGTAAGCATAACTAAATTAGTAGAATTATAATGTTGAAAATTCAAGGTCAGAGTTTCATGTTACTTGTAACATTCCCCAAGCTCCCTATTTCATGATGTCATCGAGTCTGTGGATGTATGTAACCAGTAAAGAAATATAATTATCACATGTGAATAGTTGAACCTTATATGAATGGTTTTCTCATCACTCAGATTGGATGTTGAATAATTTGACAATGGACCTTTGACAACAACACCTCACAGTAGCCATCATCAATGAACTTTCACCTTTAAGTAACCTTTACTCATTAATGGTTTTGTAAGACAATGTTAGGTAGTTTTGGTAATTGAACAACATTTGTTGTTTCATTTTTAGATGTTGACATCAAATACTCCTGATGTTCGTGCCACATTGGACCATGGTGTTGCTACAATAGTAGCAAGTTCTGCTCCTTTGACAGAGGTATGAGACAGATTAGTAAATTTCACATTATATTTGTTCTTTTATTGGTCTATTATTGAAAACTTTAATGATACTCATATGCAGTTTAATTGCTATCTTGATGCTTGTTACAGGGGCTTGTAACTCCAAAACGTGAACATGCACCTATTGTGGATGAACATGTTGATTATTTGTTTGTGGCAAGTGATTATTTTGTTATATGTCATCATATAATTCAATTTCTATATATATTAATGTCTATACTTTTTATTGTATTAGATGGGCCTCTAGAGAAGTCTAGAGAGGAGAACGAGTGAGCTTACTCGAAAGACACCAGCATCTCTATCCACTCAATAGTCAAAGGCATCTCATGATCTATTTTCTTCCCCTAATGGGAAATGACTACATTAGGGTCCTTTGTTGTGTGCCTATGTGGCATTTTTTAACATGTTTTGTATTACGGATATGTGACATTTTATGTCCATATGGCTTTTTTGCAAGCCTATATGACTTTATTGGATATATTTTATACTTATATCGACATATAGTGTTGTATGGCCTTATGGATTTTTGATTAATGCAAATCTTTTTTATCACTATTATCCATATTTGCACTACAAAAGATTAACTGAATAAATGAATAATTAAACAAAATTCATTGTTAGTAACCGTAAAATGGTTACAAATATCCTAGGCCTCTTTAAGGGGGCAGCCCCTTTACTTTAGCCAATATTGGTAGCACAAGCATGTGAATTTTCGAAATCTTTGTCAAATATATTATGGATGAATTTGAGATCACAAGCATTTGGTTATATAATGAAACTAACCATTATTATAATGCAACCATAAAAGATATATTATTGGATCTAATTCACTATATCACATGTGTAGAGATCGCATTGCCATCCTATTTTTTTGTAATGATAAAATAGTACTCAAATGATGAAAAAAAGATTGTGTTCTATTTTTGTAATATTTGTGTCATCCTATTATCTCCATCATCACCTTTATCTTCTATTTCATTGTCACTTTTGCCTGATGTTTACGTCTTGTAAGGACTATCCTCATTAAATTATGAAGAAATGCCATTTAATTTGCTTGATGATTGTCCACTGCATCTTTGACTCTTGTTACCCACAATACTACCCTAAGTGTTAAGTCATTACCAACTATCCCTACACCTTTAATATGTGTGTTCTTTACTTTGAAATTTTTCTATCCACAATCATAAGCATTAGCAAACCCTATCATTATCTCTAGATTTGCCATTCAAACCCTATTAACCTTTGTCATTCTTTTGTGCCATATATTGCAATGAGTCTTCTATCTCACAAAGGAGTGTCATATTGGCATCCTATGTGACTATCCTTTTGATGTAGTTACTACCCTTATTCTTTTGTTAATGGTGGTTGTCCTTATGGAGGATTGTCCTCATCATTGTGGTTCTCTTTCACTTGACATTGCACTTGCCATGTTTCACTATCCTTAGCATGGTGATCCATTTATTTTTGACATTTGCCATGTCGATTTGATTGTCCAAAGATTCTTTGATGAATCCTTATCATGGTTTGTCTTCTTTATGACAGTCCTCTACTTATACTGTCCTTAAATGGTGACAATCATCCTTTGTTTTAACTGTCACAAACCTACTCTTGACATGCCCTATGTCAATCTTTTATGACTATTGTCCTAGCATCATGATATAAATTTTTGTCCCTTAATAGCAAATGATTATCTTCATGTTCTGCCAATGCTATCTTCACTATGCTTTTCGAACTTCATATTGACTATCCTTTCATATCAAAAGCATCTTAATCCTACAATATCTTGTCTTTTTATGCTACTAAGTCCCTAAAATATGACTATACAATGATTTCATAGGTTATCTTCATTGTCTTATGACTTGTTGAGGGTACTTTTAATACATCTAACTTGCTAAGCAATAATGACTTATTGCTCCTCTTGAAAAGCAAAATAATCTACTCCATTGTTCCTTTTGAGTCAGGTCTTGACCATGATAGAAAGCTAAGTGGTTGATGTGAAGATGTTTCAACAAAGGGGTTGGGTGGTTAGGTTTTCTCAAAATTATATTCAATGCATGCAATCAAAAATAACAAATTGCACTTTATGATAAGTAACTACATGTTAATATTTTTCTTTAGCAAATCTATATTGTATTCAATTGCTCTTTCTCTTTTCCTAAAATATTATAAAAATAAAGAACAAAAGATTCAAGGGTTACCAAAAATATTTAGAAATAATTATCGAAAAAATAAAATGGACAATGATAATATTTGCTTTATTTATCAATTCAAAGTGGTTATATAAAATCTCAAAAACTAGTACTAAGACAACTCGCATTCACATAATTGTTACTAATACTAGTGCAATCTTCAAGGGAAATCGGTTAATTTCAAGATTTTGAAGTTCTGTCAAATCAAACCGCGATCAAGCATGCGTAGATCTGAGACAAAACCCAATTAAATACCATAGTAATACAACAAATTTTACTAATTTACTCAACTTAGATAATCAAAACACTCATACCATCACTAGAGATACAGATCCATATGAATGCAAATAAGGCATAATCCTTTGATTCATAAAATAGCTTCACAAAGTCCAATAGGAAGTTCCACACTGAAAATGTATAAGTTCTATTGTAAAATACATAAGTTCTAATGATTACAATGATCCAAAATTAAAAATATATACACTTAGATGTCCCATAATTTGTGGATCTAAAATAAAAGTTAATTGAAACCAAACTAGAGCATCCCAGTTTGACTTGGTATTCAATTCTTAGTAAACTAAAAAAAAAGCGCAATCTGAAAATAGAGTTTAACTAGAGCATCCAGATGGAAATGGAGTCTAACTAAAAGAACCATGCCAACTTGCATCAAAACTTGGGCATTTATTTTTTTATTACAAAATTATTTAACATAGCAAAATCGAAAGGGATCCAGCTGAAGTCAACTAGGGAAGCTGTCGGTGAAAGTAGTGATGACTTCATTCATCTTATCCATTGGAGGATCCCAATGATACTGCAGTTTAATCCTTTGAATAAAAGTTGAACTCTCCATTTGTTCGTGTAGCTCGATGAAATCAACTAATTCGTCTTGGAAGGCCTGAAGCTTCATCTTCTTATTCATCATTTTGTTAACGGCTTCCTGTGTAACTTGTCCTTGCAGGAGTCCTTTTAGGTCTTCCACTATATTGCCAAGGGAGGTGACCAAAGGTGGCATCTTCCAAAAAGTGCAACCTAGACTTTCCACAAAATTCTATGTCTTTGTCATTGCATGTTCAACTAGGTTCATGTTCTTATTCAACTTTCCTTCGTAGTTATTTAGGGCTTTTGTCCTCAATTGTGCAGCTTTCAACCATTCTGTTGGTTTGTCTTCATCTTCTTCTTCAATTACTGTTGCTTTGAGAAAATCTTCAATAGATGTTGCCTTTATTCTCTACAAAATTGGGATGTAATTTTCCCATCTAATAATTCTTCATCAATGCTTAACTCTATTTGTTGTGCTAAACTATCCTCATCACTAATGCAGTGATAGAAATTTATTACTTTCCTTAGCACTCAACTTGCTAAGGCCAAAAAATCGGTTTTCCATTGTTCTACTGCAGGTATCCACCCTTCAGGGTCAACATGTTTGACCTCACTTTGGAGGGCAGCTTGCAAAATTTGCTCAAGAGCCACATCATCGATTAGTCCAATCAGATTATTTAAACATGTTGTTAACTAGGCAACCTACGCTTTGAGCTCCTCTTTGGTGTTTTCAACTTTTTGCATTCTCTTTAGAATAGCATAAACAAACATTTGGAGAGATTGTTGCTCTCCTTCCCTTGTTTGGATACCTAAATCAACCTACCTTATTTGATAATCCTTTGGCCTCATATCTAATTCATACTTATCCACCAAAGATAACTATTTGAACACTTCTATTTTCTTGCTTGTCCATGGTGATAGTAGATATTATTCTTTCTCTCGTCTTTCTCTTGGTTGGGGGTTGAAGAACTTCTAACAAGATACTTAGACTTTTCTCCTCTTCTTCTTCAACATATGTCCTTTTTCTTTTTTGAATCGTATGGTTTAACCATACTGAAACACTAGAAGATGTTTTTCTTTGAGGGGAAGTTATTATCTCACTATAATGTGAGGCCTCAGAATCATCTTGTTCTACCTCATGTTGTTCTATGTTAGGTCTTATCTCTTCTTCTCCACCAATTTGTTCATTTTGAAACACCTTATTGGGTTCAATTTCCCCCTCCTCATGCTCCTCGGTTATTATTTCCTCCACAAGAACTTCTTTTTGAGCTTTCTCCTAAGAAACCATATCTTCTTTTGTCATCGTCTTATTCTAAGTATCCTCTTCTTGAATTTGTGGCTCATCTTCTTGGGAAGGAGGAAGAGGAGGGTCATGTGGAGGAGAAGGTGGAGGTGGGAGAATTGGTGAAGTGTTCTCTTGAGGAGGAGAATGTGGAGGTTAATGTAGAGGAGATGGACGAGGTTCATGTGGAGAAATGGGGGAAGAAGGGGGAGAAGGAAAAGGTGATTCATGTGGAGTGGAGGAAGGAGTAAGAAGAACCTCCTTTTGAGGACTTTTATCTTGAGTTGAGTTTCCTATCCTTTTCTTCCTAACTAGAGAATCTTCTTCTTCAATATCCTCTTCGCTCGACCCTATTTCAATCCTTTCCTTTTCTTTTCTCTTATTGGATGCAACCTTTGAAGATGAGGCCTTTTGTGTTTTAGTTGCTACAACAAATGATCCTTCACCTGTCTTTGATTTTTGGGTGGCCTTTTATGGTTTAGGTAACTCCATCATTGGCAATGGAGATTTAAGCCATCTTAAGGAACATGCCTTGACACTTCCAACTCTAGTGTCTATATTGTCATCTTCTTGAATAGAACAATATTCATTAAAGATTGGTTGATTGTATATACCTTGTCCACTGTAAATGGGATCCAAAACTTTCCCATTTTTTTAAGTTCTTTGGGCACTCTGGCCTCAATACAAGCTCTTATCATATCCACTATCAATCGGCAATAATCTTTCATCTTGACATCACACTCTTCTTTGCAATCGACCCAATGATCTTCTAGGGCAAGTTCATGTATGAAGAATGATCCTATAACCTTGTTGATCTTTCCAATTGGGTCAAATATGCCCCTAGGATCATTATGCATTTCCATAGAATATTGTACCAATTCAATCTCTACATTCTTGGCATTTTGCATGTTGGCACAAGAATATACCCCTATCTTTATAGAGAAAGCATATACTGACTTGTGCTTGACAGCAACCAGTTTATGGATTTATGTGACTTGTATGCACAACACCAACAAGATCATCTTATCAGAAGGGTATCTTGGCAATTTAAGAGGAGATTTGTGGAAGCTAGCCAATTGGATATAGGTGAAGGTTTTGAATTGGATATACTAATTCCCCCAATTCTTCCATGGCTTAAATGGAGATCCTTGTTGAGAAATCTCCCTCTAGCCCTCTAATGATGGCATAGACAAAATTTTCATTCAATACATAGTAGTTTGTGTAACTATTCTCCAACTTAAGTTGTGGATAGTGTTCATGAATCTTAACTTCTCCAAGCTTGAAGGAGCCCACTATGATTAATCCTCGAAAAGTGGCTTGGGAAGCCAACAAATATACCAAATAGGATGTCATATAAAACTTATTGCTATGCAAGACATCTTTGAGTTGTTTGTGGAAGTTGTCACTGTGTTGGTTAATTAACCAGGTTGGTGTTTTGAATTGATGTGGCAGAGGCTTGTAGCGTGAGCTCTCCAAAGGTAGCGTGTGGATGACCTTTGGGACCAGATAAGTTTACATTGGGAACCACATAGTGTGTTCTATCTTCCAGAGTAGCGTGTGGGCTATTGGACCTAGCCTATCACAAGTTTGGTTAAGGATTTTTTGTATGACCGACTTACATATATTATTTCTATGTTTTGGGTCGACACATGAATGTAATCGTAAATATACTTCATATATTTAGATGTCTAAGATCCGCCCTAAGTGGTAGTAGTTGTTGGAATGCTATGTAATTAGGGCTTCAAAGCGAATATCAAAGTGATGTAATGTGAGTTGCATTCCAATCATTGTGCGCCATCATCAGAAGATCATATATTGTGTGGGAGAGTGTCTGAAGGTTGATCAAATCAAGTACAAGTTGTGTTATCAGTCTTGAAGGTCCACAAATCATATGTTTGTAATCCAACAAGACTAGTGTCTTGCCTATTGAGTTAGTGCCCAGTTCTTTGAGTTGGGGATTGGTGTCTCTAGTAGGTTGGTGCCTGCTTCATGATTGTATGTGACTCATTATTTTGTGATGATGGATTTGGGCAGTAGATCCAAGCAACTATTCTCACTGTGGTTTTTCCCATTCTAGGTTTCCACATATATCTGGTGTTCTTTGTGTGATTGTGTGCATTTGTGTTGCTTAATTGTTAAGGAAATCAATACTTGTTTTTTTAATGTGTTGGGGTTCATGTTTGGAGAAGTTACTAAAGGTAATTAATGTTGAATTAAAGAGTTTTAACATATACTGATTCACCCCCCCATTCTCAGTATATTGTGTGCCCTTCAAAGACATCCACATTGACTAAACATTCTCCATGGGTTCCACCAAACATGAAAAAAGAACGCAAAATCTATTGAAATGATTTTCTATCAGTTGTTCAATTTCTCTATCAAAGTAACTTCAAAATATGTGGAACAAATCAACAGTTGGAGATATTTATACCCCTTAATTCTCCCATTCAGATCTTGGCTTATATTTAACCTATGCGAGCATCATTCTAACAATTTAATCCTATCAAAAGGTCAAACCTTTTAGGTGCAATCATATTGCCAAACTAATAAACAAGTTAACCTTGCATAATTTTCTAACAGTCAAAACTAACAATAAGCATATTATATCATTGAAAATGTCTAAAAACATACTTTCCAGTGGTGTGATTTCATACCATGATCGTATCTCTAGTTTCCTTAATCTCTTTTGGTTTTTCTTATGACTTCATGGGTGGCTTGTTGTGTCCAAATAGTAATTCATTTTAGGCATAGGCTTGTTATATGTAGGCAAAAATCATCCACGATTCCGCATCATACAATACAATTTTCTCAACTTATCCTAATGGCCTTAAGGTGCTTGTGCTGCACCACGTTCATTATGAAAGAAACTGTTTATACAGCAGCAGCATCAAGACCACCAAAAGAAAATCATAAAGCATTTTAGCATACAATTATCAAATCATTATCCAGGAAAGTAATTAGTAGAATGTCAATATCTGCATGTAACATTTGAAGCATCTTAAAACAAATTATTTTGTTAGTAACTTGGTAGGTTATACCGTTATATAGATGAAGACTATTAATTAAGGGTCATGCTTGCATATTTCTTGAATATTGAAAATAATTTGAATGGGAAAAAGGGAATATATAAATAAGAAAAAGTATCTTTGAGTGAAATTAGAAAAGGATATTTGATAATGGCCTTTCAGGATCATGTTCTGCCAAAAAACTAGTCTAATCTTAGTACCCTCAACCCTAAGCATTCCCTTATGAGCATTATCAGACCCTTTTTGAGCTCTTTCCCGGGGCTACATAACAATACTGTTAGATTTTCTGGTAAAAGCTTTACTGCTAACGTGATAGTGTCGGTCTCCTTTCAGTGTCCTGCATGATCTTTGCCAGCTTCATGTTTTTTTCGGAGGTCCTGCCCTGGAAGGGATGTTTATACTTGTACTATTTATTATGGCTTGGGGTTTAACCAATAAGGTTTAGCACTCTTTCTTTCTTCACCTTACTTTTGTGCTTTGTTTTCTGTTGGTCTTAATAACCTATTTTTAGCCATTATACTTTGTTTTTATGGCTTATTGTACTTTCTAAATCCCATCGACCTATTTAGGTTATTCATCGACACTAATATAAATCCTTTCCTTTTCTCCAGTCCAACTGTGTCAAACAACTGTCAAAATTTTGAAAACTTAAAGGACAGATATAAGAAAACAAAGAAATTATCAAATAGACTTTAATTTATCATATATCAGAGGTCTTTTCGTAAGCTCAGACAAGCCCTCAAGATTTATCAGTTTTAGATTAAGGAGTTGAGTCTTAAGAATCAGAATTGTGCATCCTCCATTTTCTTACCCAAACAATTAGGTATATCATCAGAAAAAATGTGCATTTTGCATCTTTCCATTATCCCATTCCCTATCTCACTTTCAATTAATTATAAAACAGCATTTTTATTTGCAATAAACAGATAAATTCTTATATCTCCCTAGATATCCTAAACACCATACATACCTGCAGATGTAAATTGACTTCATCTGGTCGTGAAAGAAATGGAAAATCACCACCGCTCTTTAGAAATGCCCCCCTTGCACCCGGATATCTATCACCCAACTGGTCCTTCAATAATTGAGGTATGGCGCAATAATCATTTGTCTGCTGCATAAACTAGATTAGACCACAAAATTCTAAAATAATATTTTTTCTGAGTATGTGGCACAAATGTGAATTGCATCAAGCCACTCTGTATCAATGATCATTGATAACAAATACATGGGAGTTGAATATATGTGGAATTTTATATATTAATAGCTCACTCTTACTCTAGGAAGAGATGGATATGAACAAATGCTTGATATCCTAACAGAAACAAACACCAGAGAAAAAATAACTATGCATCATCGATTGCCCAATGAATGTTAAAGGTCATCTCTCTTTTGTTTCCCACTTGTTTGGCAGCTTTTAAAATTGCTAATATTTGCAATCTTGAGTATGACGTATTAGTGGTATTATTGGTATATATTTCAGCATATAGCTATTTTATTTTTATATGGGTATGTCTAGTGTTTATAATTATGTGCTCATGAAGGACCATAGTAATGGGTCACATGATCAAATGCATGATGCAACTATGAGAAGGAGATTGGAAAAATCTTTGAAAGGAATGACACCAGATGTTAGATCTAACAAGAAGAATTAGAATTGTCCTGATAGAAAAAAATCCTGAGGGAATGCATATTGAAAAGAAGAAAAACAGTTCAGAAAACAGCATAAGGAAAAGCAGATAAAATATGCAAGTCTTACAAGTCACAAGGGAGATGCATGTAGAAGAAATGTAAAGAAGAGAAAGGAGAAAGGAGCTGCAATGTAGTAGTGAGGCACAATATTGCTGACTTTGCAATCCTGCCTAGTGTTGAGACTTGCTGAGGACTTGGCCAGACTCATGAGTCTAGATTCGAGGCACACTTGGCAAGTCTGCAGATTCATCTCATGGGCTCAGCAAGTCCAAAGCCTAGACTCACCAAGTCTAGAAGGCGAAGGGGTCATTGAAAAAATTAAATTAAAATTAAAATCATTCCCTACCCTGGAAAGCCACTAACAAATTAAAACACTCACCCATTTTGAGGTTATTTTGATTTGCTCATTTGCTTTCAAACTATTTTCACCAAATTTGCACATAAATGGATACGATAACAGATATACATATGGTGAATTTTCAAAATCCCCTAATATAGATGTGGCAATTATATGTGTATATTTAAAATAGGATAATGATACACATATGGCCTACGGGGTAATGATACGACAGGTGACGTGCCAAGTGCGGCAGGGAGTTATTGAAGGGTGATATGCTCTAAATTTGGAGGCAACATTATTGTTTTGGTGTATAATGATTAGACGTGGCATTGGAAAGTTTTTAACATTTTAATGTTATATGGCTGTTTCCTTTGCTTCTGCATTCACAATGTGTGGTGCTGTCTGATGTGGCTTCTACTTTGAAGGCTAGAAAAGGTAAGAGTAGTGCGTCTAGGTCTAGCAACAAGGATGGCTCTAATGATAAGAAATGCAAGTAGCAGGTGACTAGCGAGGGGACTTTGGCAAGTTTTGCAACGCATTTGGAGAGAGAAATTGGTAACCCAGACTTAAGTTTGTGGATGTTCAGAATCTTGGAACTTGCTAAGGACATGGATGGCACTCCCAATGTGGTGATTAGGGCTGCAATGGCAAGATTTCTACTAGACCAACATCAATCTTGAGCTGCACCACCTTGTTATTGTCATGTCCCCCAAAATTGTGGCATTGGGATATAAAGCATCAGAAACAAGACAAACAAAATACATATTAAAACATTAACAATTTAAGTATAATTATCAAAGATAATATTATAATTATAAATATCAAATATAAAATTGTAATTACCAAAATATAAATACTAAATATTAAAATCATTACAATATATTAACGTTTAACACATTGAAATAGAATAACAATATATGACAATTTATATACCTCAAAGATTAAAATACGAAATATTGAAATACAAAGGATCAATAGTCAAATAAAATAAATAAATATATATATATATATATATATATATATATATATATATATATATATATAAATCTAAATTTCAATTTAAATATTATTATAAATAATATTATGCCAATCATCAAATAGAGAAATTGGCATTATTTACAATTATCTGATTATTCAAATTCATACAGTAATTATATCCAAAGCTATTAAATAATGATTATTATAATTATTATTATAATATACAATACTACAAAATATATAGATATATATAAAACCAATATAAAAACAAACATACATAGTTGAAGGAAGATACGATTATTAAAAAGATAACTCTCAACTAACAGCAGCATAGTGTCTTAAATGTAATAAAGGCAAAGCAACATGGAGGCAGCGATTCATATGAGAAGCAAGTCATAAGGAAGCGCTTAAAGATATGCACCGATTAATAGTCCATAAAAAATAATAAATGTTGGTTGTTGACTAAAAGACATGTCCTCCTACGTGGACATTACTCCTCAAAAAGACATGACCTTCCCTTATGGCATTAAGATATAAGAAGGATAAGAAGTAAAGAGAAGGGGGATGGATTAAGAAGTATTGGAACTACAAAAGGGAAACGCAGCCTATGTAATGTCTAATTGGAATCGTAATCTGCTGAGAGGATAAGTGGGAAAAATTAATTCTGTTGCATACAAGTATAATCTGTGTTAGATCTGTAAGGATAGAATTCATAATTGCTAACTCACAAATATAGCTCTAGGATACAACAGTAGATATACTTATCATTACTTTCTGATTTTAATAAGTTCAGAAAACATATAATAGCAGCAATAGGTGTAGGTAGTGATTGAATTCAACTATATTATGTTCAGAGTTTATAAATTAGAAACATAGATGCATTCTTTATTATTGTTCGTTGCTAGTTATTATTGTCTAATATTTATTATTTATTGTTTATCTCTGATTATATATGAACACTGTCAATCTATTTATATTATGATATTCATGTTCCATTATGGTAGGGAAGTAGGATCACAAGAGGGGGAATCTGTGTAATGGAGCCACCTAGATACGCCACCCGGGGGTAGGACATGATGAGCCTATGAGGGCCAAGGGGGTTTCTGCCTGATTAATCAGGGTACTGCCTTTGGGTCTAGGTTGGTCTCCACTAGATATGCCACCCGGGTGTGGGAAGCCCATGAGGGCCAGGGGGGTTTCTGCATGATTAATCACAGTACTGCCCTTGGGTCTAGTTCAAGCATGAGATCCACCATTGTAATACTACCTTCCTACCATGGTGCAACATGAGAGGGGGGAGGTCAATTATGGAAAATGTTGGGTATGATGCTTAGTGCAGGTTTACTCATGGCTTATTTGCAATGTTCAATATGAAGTACTAACATTCTCTTGTAAACTAACCTTGTGGTTGATCCCTAACTTGTATGCAGGAAACAAATTGAATTAAGGTATTCCCCTAGCTAGTGATAAGGGAGTTGGTAGTTTCAGCGTGAATTTAGTATCATCCTATTGGGGACATTATAGTTATCTTTGGCCATAGGTACATACTTCTTGCATCATGATATCAAAGGTATTGAGAACTAAGCTGAAGCTTTTTTCAACTATTAGCTAGGACATTTTCATGGGTTGAATGAGAATGTGTGTGCATGATGATATCAAAGGTATTGAGAACTAAGCCGAAGTTTTTTTCAACTATTAGCTAGGACATTTTCATGGGTTGAATGAGAATGTGTGTTGCCTACACAAGGCAATGACTGAATAGGAAAAAAAGGATTTCTTCAGAGGCTGAATTCAATGTCCTTGTTTGTTGTTGTGATGAAGACTCAAAGGTAGTGGCAGTCGACTTCTCTCATCCTATGCAGGAAGCTGGCTGTAAGAAGTATAAGTGCCCCTTGGAGTCAGGGGAGGGCTTGCATAATTTGTCCTCCAACTTTATATTTTATGAAATGTATGTGTTTTGAATTTTGATAGACAATATGGTATATATGTATATTATATGGTGTGGTCAATGAATTGTATTGGCATTTTTTGATGGTCAATTGGCAGTTTTGCAGTGTCCATATGGAACAATATTTGTTCATAGATGTCATATAGCAGCAATACAAATAATAGGTACAGTTTATGGTTACTTTGAATTTCTTTTGTGGAATGTTGCTGGTTTCAAATGTGCGATTGGGATCAGTTTAGTGATTAGAGTCGTTTGATTCATATATAGTTTGGAGTTTCAGTTCTGTTAGTTTGTGAGCAAAGTTTTTTCTGTTTATATTGTCAAATACAAATGTAAAATAGATGGATCTAGTGAAACCTATGGTTACAAGTAATCCAAGCTTCAATGCTCCTTTTTTTTGTGGCTCCTGAGTGCCTTGCCCAGGTAGACCACAAATCCATGGAAAATATGTTTTTCTTTCTTATACAGCAGAGCACAATGTTATACAAGAGGTTATGGCTCTCCTTTCTTCATATGAGGAGAAGTAACAGCATGGGCAGTGACAGATGTAGCGGCACGAGATGTTATTATGAATCTTCTTGCATATGAAGTGTTTTGATGCTTTTCTGGCCAGTATGATCACATATGATATGACAATGGATACTAGACATTATGATGTTTGAGATTTACTATTTGTGATCATATGACTATTGAACATGACATTAATTAGTAGTAAGTAATAATTATGATCAATAATGTGTATTCGACTTTTTTTAATCTATGAATGAATGAAAAGCTACTAGTACTTATCGATTCTCTAAAGTCAGTTTTATCATTATGCATGTTTTTTCATATTATTTTGAAAAAATGTGTTTTTTTTATGTTCAGAAATTTTGCCAAGTTTTGCCAATTTTTTGTTGAGTCATCCAGTCCAAGTCAAACTAGGGTTTGCCAAGTTTTGCCAAGTCATAAGTTTTGAACTCTAGTTCTTGTTATTGTGTTTAAATATTTTAAAAGATTCCATAAACAGACTCAAACAAGACTTCTCAAAACAAACAAACTTGCTTTAATTATTTGATTACCTTTTTATGTAATCTAAAACATATCTTATTTTTCTCAACTCTAATGTCTCATGCCAAGCATGTATAATATATTCTAAGACATTGCAAAGGCCAAAAAACAACTGCACTTATTTTATAACATGCAGATACAATTTAGATATTTGCTTAAGCTAATACCATATGGGAAAAGATGAGTTCACACAAACAAAAACAAAACATGAAACATAATGCAAGCTTAGAAAAAACGTACATCCATGATTGTAATTGCAGAGTCTAGAAGCAGTAATCTGCCAATAGAAGCAATCATTGTGTTTAAAGTCAAACGAGATGCCAAGTCTTCTCTTGAGAGGGTCTCAAGCTGTACAGAAAAAAAAAAAAATACAAAATGATTCATGAACAAATTTATATATTGAAAAAATATGACAATGCATTCCATGTAAAATCAACCACATCCTACCAAGAAGGTTTTCTAAGGTTCAATGACTGTCAGTTATCTCCCAAAATGCAGCAATTTACAAAATAGTTTAGCATTGTTCTTTCAAGATGATGTAGATGACCTAGACAACAAGCCCATTGTTTTGAGAGAGATTGTATTAATTATGTACTGAAAATAACCAAACGACTAGGCAGTTTCAGAGTAGGTAGCATGTATTAACATGATCATATTGTGCTTTAAAGTAGAGGTACCTTTATACACTACATATTTTCATTTAAGCCAATGGATCTTAGATGTTACAAAAACAAAGTGACATGGAACCCAATATTTGGATGATTGACCTTGCCTCCCTATACATGCCAAGCTTGCATGAAAGTCAATTTCGATTAACAATTCTTAAGAAGGATACAAAAAATACTGCAAATGTACATCATTAAAGGCATCCAAATAGGATTACCATGGAGAGGCCTGAAGAGGGGAGAAACTGATAATTGTAAAGGCCAATGAAGAAACTATGCATAGAGCACATACAAAGCATTGTTAATTTAATATTCACGGCAGTGTATGTTATTGCAAGGAATCTATGCATAGTTTTTTGAGTATTAATCACACATTTCATGTGAAGAGACGATTTTTTTGCCCCCCTAAAATATGCATTTAGTGCAAGACTGGAAATTACGTCCAATATGGAATGAGAACCTTTACGTGTATCTATAAATGTGCAAATTTTGGGCACATTTGATATTTATTCTTTTTTTTTTTTGCAAATTTATCTTTCTTGTTCATTTGAGCGAAAAGGAGAACACACATCAGTGCAAAGAATATCAGAAGCTGTTAAATAGGACTGAATATTACAGAGGATAATGAGTTTCAGAAACTCAAAAGGAAATGATAGTCTAGATCGATAATAAAAGAAAAACAAGAAAATTGAATACAATGGCAAATAGACACAATGGGCGCCATTAGAGAAGAGCTACACACTATAAAAAGACTTATACTTAATACCCATTCAAGAGCTCATACAAGTAGAAAGGAATATAAGGGAAACGAAATGGCAACTTTTAGGAAGCATAATCAAATTGAATTTTGACAGTGCTTCGAAGAGTAACCCCGGGTTAGCAAATGCTGGGTATATTTTAAGAAACTCTAATGGTGATTTTGTGCTAGAGTGATCACTATTCCTTGGGAATAAAACTATTACTGTAGGGTAATGGGAGGCTCCATTAGCAGGAATTAAAGCGACATGTAAAGCAGGGTATCAGAGTGTGGAAATTGCAGGAGATTGACAGGTTGTAATTAATACTGTTAACTAAGAGCATTGCTCAAATTGGTATCTCAGATCCATGTTAGAAGAGATTTTGTTAAGGACAAGAAAATTTGAATTGTGAAAGTGTCTGATTGCTATAAAAAAATAAAACGAAGCAGCCAACTATATGACTAATCAAGGTGTTCTTTAATCAGATTTATCATTGGTAGAAAGTGCAGAGGTGTATAAATGGGAGCACTTGTACACTCTAATCATGGACAAACAACCCCCCATGAATAATGATTCAAGAAAATGTACTTGAAATAATGATGATATGGAATGCCTGTTGCATTGATAGTTAGGAAGAGGTTCAATAAGGCCTCTTACACATATCATAGGCAGTGGTTAATCAATATAGAGTGCTTGTATAATATCAAAAACTCTTTGCATTATGGGTTAGTGTAATGTCCCTTTTTGGAAGTGAGCAAGAAAATAAGTGAAAAAAAATAATATTTTATTGCTTTTGATTTTTGGTGCTCAAGGAGAAGGTTAAATGATATTTATTATGATTTTTGGTGAAGAAAAAATATTTTTATAATTTTTCTATGAGGCTGGGCGACCCTTTTTGGGGGTTAAAAACAAAAATTAAAAAATATTAAATTCAAATTTTTGGGCCCAAATTAGGTCGGCCAAATTGGAGGGAAAATGTCATGTCCCCAAAATCAGACACTAAGATAATGAAAGGCATATTTAAAAATATTAACCATTATAATTATTATTGTCAAAGACAATATTATAATTATAAATATTAAAGTATAGATATTAAATAATTTAAATATAATAATCACTATAATATAATAAATACTAAAATCAATATAAAAACATAAATGATTTTATATATATATTAGTATTTATTATATTATAGTGATTATAATATTCAAATTATTTAATATCTATACTTTAATATTTATAATAATATTATTGTCTTTGACAATTATAATTATAATGGTTAATATTTTTAAAATCAATATAAAAACATAAATGGGAAAAGCCGTTTTGGAGCCGAGTTCGCGTGACTTCTGCAACTCCTAGCCATTTCTGCTCCCCTTCCTCACAAGCTCTATGTCCTCTACCACTCATTTGAATGGCTCTGTCGACGATGAAATGTGATATCCTCTGGCACAAGGGCTCAATGCACAAATTATGCCCATATTCTAAAAGGCACAAACATTAGGGAATCTGACCAAAAGCATAGGCGCACGACAGGAAACCTAGGGTTAGGGCATGGCCCGACCATCACAGTCGGAGATCCTCATTCGAACCAATGCATCGTCGCTGCCGGTAATAGCGCCACAACAATGTGCACGCATTTCCCTATCCACCCCTCCTCCAAAACACTGAAAGTCTGCCTAGATTGTCTAGCACTGGCCAGGGAGGTTTTTCAATCCGACCATGCCCTAATCTATTGATTTACGAAGACCTAGTCCAAGCTATGCGATCTCCATGCCTGGGTATCAAAAAAATGGAAGGAATATTTGGAAGGAGAAATCAATATTTACCCCTGTGCAAAGGGGTTCTTCATTTTAGAATTCAATTCACATGAAGACAAGGAATAAGTGCTGGAAAATGGCCCATGGATTTATCAAGGAGATTTTTTGTGCATGAAACTTTGGTTCCCCAATTTTGACCCACGTACAAAAAATTTCTCCACTGCATTTATGTGCGTAAGACTGTCGTATCTTCCCGTTTAGTTCTGGGAACTAAAATGCTTGAGGGCTATTGGAAACAGCCTCGGAAAGTACCACTATTCTTCAGAGGAGACTACAAACTATCAAAACTCTACATGTGCACGCATTTGCATCAAAATGGATCTTGCCAACGGACTCTCCACCAAGATTTTGCTGAAAGTGGGTAACAGATGCAGAAGGCAACCAATTGATTATGAAAAATTCTCATTCAAGTGCAGGAAATGCTTCTCAACAGATCATGTCTCCTCCAAATGTCATTTGCAACGCACTTTGCGATACTCGATGTGCAAGCCAACATGGTGGATAGGGGCTGAATCTCAGCACTATATCATTCCACCTAATCCACCAAAGGAGTTCGCACAGCATTCTATGTCTCCAAAGAAAATCTCTTCTCCCCCTCCTAGGGATCATACTTTTGTCTCACCTACAAAGGTTGCAGCTTGCAAAGGCAATGAAGCCTCCACGCTTTCAACTTCTCCTGCTTCATTGTCGAGTAGCCCAAGCTTAGGGAGTGAAGCTTTATTAGGTGAATTGGGGGGGGAAGACCCTCCCAATAGTTGTAGAGCACGTTACTATAGACTCCTTTCAATGTGACAACGATTGGACTGAGGTCAAAAGAAGGAAACCTTTGGCTAGGAAACACCATATGGTGCTTAGATCTACCACAAAAGGTGGCAATAGCGGGGCACAATTTTAATAGCCTATCTTGGTGTGAATTGTAAATATTGATTAACTAGGGTTTTATTTGTAATGTTTTCCTTGAAATTAATGAAAGAGTGCTACCCTCTCTGGTAGCGATTTGCCAAAATATATATATATATATATAAACATAAACATCAATAATAATATTATAAATATTATCAATACAGACATTAATTAATTAATTATAAACATCAATGGTAATATAACTACAAATATATGTAATTACATTAATGATAATATAATTATAAATAATTAGCATCGATGATAATATGATTATAAATATTATTGATACAGATATTATCGAACCATTAAAAATGACGACTCTCGCCCTCAAGTCAGCAACCACTAATGCAGTGATTCACACACTTAACAGGCATTGGTCAACTCTTCAAAGACAACGATCAAAACTCCTAAATGTAGCAATCCAAGAAAATGACAATTCAAAGAGACGCCATCAATGGAACGGTTGCAACTCTCCAAGGATTGCAGGATACTTAAAGAGACCCACAATCGTTCCAGAAGGCATCGAGCCATTTTACAAAAAGAAATATATTCTAAACATTCAATTTTGGAATCACCCAGGAAAAAGAAGAATACACTCAACATCGATATAAGAATGAGCTATTTCGTATATATCTAATTCCAGATTGCGCCCAGGATTGAGTTGTTATACATACATAGGGTCGTCTAGGTTTGATTAGCGTGAGTTGAGTCCAAGGGTGTGACATTCTGATTTCAATGTTATGATGGATTCGATTAATTGGAGACCATGAGAGTATACCACAGCAACCATGTGATGGATTTGATTAAATGGAGACAATGAGAGTATACCACGGCAACCATTTGTCTTATCTAGAGATTCTTAATTAACTGCCACCTTCCTCATTGAAGGCACAACAATCTTAAGTGGGGCAACATCAGCTAATGCAAATTAGGCATATATGGAAGAAACAAAATTCCTATATAAGAGAGGTTTTGAACTCACAAAGATTGGTGAATGTCGAAACAGACAAGTGATGGATGTCATATAGGGTATCGGGAAAATATATTTGAAACACAGATTGTTGCATCTTTATGGGCATTGAGTAAAATCATTAACGGTGGTATTAGAAACGAATGAGTGGTTTTTATCAACTACTGAAGGATCATGTGGATTGGTGTTTTCCATGGACGAATACTCTGTAATGCCGATATGTTATGTTGGCACCACTACAAGTTATTATATACTGACTGAGTCATCTGTATAGTCATGAGTCTGAGTTAGGACCATCAGCACTTCTTGAAAACTGAACTAGAAATAGTTGTGAAACTTCTTCATCCAGATTAAGGGACATTACAAAAAAGGCAAGTTTGGTATCTATACAAGGTGAATTGGAGGCATTAGGGATCATCAATGAATTTATCTCTGCTTTCTAATCTGCACTTTGGCATATATTCTAAGGACGAAAACCCTTATGAATATAGGAGAAGTTGGACAAAACCCTAGCTTTTTCAATGGAGGACTTCATGACAGAGGTTCACATGGGCTTTAATGGTGATTCTTGCTAGATTTACACTCAGATTTATGCATAAGCATTAGGCGTCTAGTTTGAAGCGGCAAATTAGGCAAGCTGACAAATTTTCAAGGGTTGCAGACCCTATCAACAAACCAACAAGCCAGCGCACCCCTTTTGGTAGGGTTTTGGAGTTGTTTTTCATCAAATAATTGCATTTTGTTGCATTATTGTGAGCTGGAGCAATTTCGCCCAGCTAGGGTTAGAGTAGGAGGTCAATTTCATTGCATAGATTGGGGCTTCTTCATATCAGCGAACTCTTGTTGCAAAATGTGCACCCTTGGTCTCCTCGTGTTGTGTAGTGCAGCACTTGGGTTCATGACATGCCTTAACCGCCTCTCATGGATTCACTAACTCTGAATGTTGTATCGGGCATTAACAGGTCAATCTTTTGGTGCAACGGCAACTATCTATGCAACAATTGGTATTAGAGCCTAGGTCATAGGTTCAAACCCCTCACTTGCGCTAGGGGGAGGGGGGATTGTTGCAAGGTGTGCGCCCTTGGTCTCCTTGTATTGTGCAGCACAACGCTTGGGTTCGTGACATGGCTTAACCGCCTCCCGTGGATTCACTAACTCTGGTGGTTGTATCGAGCATTAACAGTTCGATCTTTGGTGCAACGGCAACCGTTTGTGCAACAACTCTTTCATGTTGCTGGGCATGTTTGAAGCCCAAATCTTTATGTAATTGCATCATTGGTTAAGTTTGATTTGTGGCAGCAAACTAGATGTTTAAATATCAGAATTTTGGCTCATATTGGTGAGCGTTTTATAGTCTATGATGTAGTTTCATATTGCTTATAATCTGCTATATGTTTGGCTATTATTTCGATGAATGAATAATGTTGTTCATACATGAATATACTAAAAAGATTATATCAAAAAACTTGAGTTTGAGCAGAAATTAAGAATCAGAAAATTATGGCATCATTTTGTGTGGCAAAAATCAGAAAAATCTGCACATATATTGGCTGGGCTATTTCGTGGTATTAGAGCCTTGATCTTGCCAACCTATTGGGTATGTGATTTAGAAAGTTTGGAGTCATGGCAACACATGTTATTGATGATATAATGGTTGCCTATGGTGAGTACAATACACTTCCACAAGAGGTTAGAAATAACCTCTCCTTTGGTTGGTATATGGAGTATTGGATGGACAAAAGCAAGCAAAAGAGGAAACCAAAGAAGTATGATCAACCATGGAAAGGTTTTTCACAGGTGTTGCAAAACTTTCAATGACAGACAATGGCTGCACATGGAAAATTGAGGAATGAGCTAGAAAAATCAGAAGTTATCAATGAAGAAAGTTTAGAGAAGGAAGAAGTACTTGTGTATGACTTGCAACCTACAAGCACTTATGAGGACGACAAAAATCAGTCAGTATGCTGCCCTAAAGAAGACATGTTCAAAGGTTCGCTTCAGCCCTATGAAGAGAAGGATAAAGGAGATTCACCTATTGAAGCTACAAATGAAGAGCACATTAAGATTGAAGAATATACCGCCATGGAGGTTGTCAAACCAGTCATGTTAGATCAGCTACATGAAGGTATGGGTTCTTGTGATGTTTCATTAATTGAGCCTAGTACTGCTTCATCACCTTTACATGATTTTGGCAAGGAATCAAATTGTGGTCTGGGTGTCTTTGAGATGGATGTTGTTCACACATATGATGGCAATTCAAAAATTTCAGTATGTGGTGAACCAAGGGGTTTGGATAAGACTTACTTGACATTGCAAGATATGGAGGATCACTTGGTGGTTAAGGAGATCATAGTTGTACATACACTTTCTAGATCAGCCCTTGAGGAAAAGCATGATGTAGAAGATTCTACTCACTACTTTAATGGTGACCCTTTGATGGAGCATGATGATGACCTAGTTTCCACACAAGGATGTAATGAAGAAGAGGCCATGAAAGAAGCTGATTTGGAGGTGCCCATTTATGAAGACCAAACAGAAATTTTGCATGGAGTTGATGGGTCTCATAAGTCACGTCACTTGGAAGGACAATTGAAGGTAAACGAAGGTAAGATTGTGGCAGCCATAGCTCATTTTGATCATGTTCATAAGATGATGGAAGGTTTGTGTTGGAAGGCTCTAGGGAATCATGCAGATTTTGAAGGAGGTATATCTCTTGATGACTTGCACAAACTCAAGGAGGCTTTGGTGGTAATGCAGTCAAACTACCTACACTTATTTGCGGATAGAGATCATCTCCTCACACTTGGTGAGATATACTCGGATGCTTTGAGAAGAAACGAAGATGAGGTGGAGAAGCTCACCCTTGAGCTTGAGGATGCAGTGGATTCCTTGAGGAGCACTCAAAGGGCTCTTCAAGAATCAAAAGATCATGAGGATAAGCTTTGTTGGAAGACGACAAAGGGTGGAGACATGGATGAAGGACATAGAGGATCCCATGATGAAGTTATGAAGATAAAGTAGACCTATACACATGAAGATTTAGCTTGCAGCCATTGGACAGAAATTATGGCACATGACACACTTGATTTTCCATTGAAGACATCTCTTGGACCAGCACTTGACAATGGGCAGTTAGCAAAGGATGGAGACTTGTTTGAATCCCTTGAAGGCACTACAAAGAGGTACAATATAAGTTCTGATTTTTTGTTTTATGACAGCAGTCATATTTTTGTGCATAACCATGAGATAGCAGCCATGTCACATGAGGGGAATGGTGTTGAGGGATCTCCCGATATTGGCACTCAAAATGTGAGTGTCAAATCTAAGGAATGTATTATGGATTCAAGCCACAAATGTTCCAATTTTGTATACCATAATATGGAAGATGTGAAGAAGACACAAGATATGTGTGAAGGGTGGTTGCAAAGAGCTAGGAAAGCAAAGATGTTGGCTGGTCCTACTCATGAGGATGATAGTAAGAAGTCTTCTTCTATTGTTGGCACTCATTTGGGAGTCAAACATGAGGTCTTATTTGTGTGACCAAGACACAAGAGGACCAAGTTAGTACAGCATGTCATGAGAGAGGCAAAAAAGATTCAAAATATGTGGCATATGAGGAATGAGCCTTGTTTGGTGGCCAAACAAGTAGAACAATCAGGTTTGAGGTATGATCCAGAATTCTTTCTTTGTACACATAGCTTGCTTTATGAGGAATTGGTGTCACCTCTTTTGGAGAGCCATTCGAAGGATCACATCATAGACTTGGATAGCATTATGGAGCATACACTTTGTGGATCAGCCACTAGTATTATGCCTTCATATGTAGATGGAGATATGGGTAATACAGATTTACTATGGTCTTTGATCATTCATGGAGCACTTGAAGAGTTTTCTTGTGATGAGTCTCATCATGTTGATGATTCTTTGGCAGAATATGTTGCTGCTCTATTTCAGAAATTTGTGATGCATGCCATGGAGACACTTGCCTTTATTCGGCATACTTGGGAGGTGAAGTTGCACTTTGTCTCAAGGTATGGAGGTATTGCCATAATGTTTGGTTTTGAGTTAATAATGCTTGTGTTCCAACTGGGTTGTGCCATAGGGATTGGGAAAAAGCGTGAAGATCTTAGCCTTCCTGCCCTAGTTCATGAGCATCCACTCCATTCTCTGCTAAGGGATGACTATTTTAACCTATTGCACATTAAAATCCTGCAGGCTACTTGGAGGACAGCGGCTGTTTGGGTGTTTTGGACAGGTTTAGATTATCTATTCATCATTGCAGAATGGCGTACGGGTGATACTCTACCACCATATGACAGTGGCGATGATATTGGCACTCACTTGGGTCTGATTTTCAGTTGGAAGGTTGTTGTTCTGATTTATATCAGCAACATAGGTGGGGTTGCTAAGTTCTTCTATGCACCTACGAGGGGTGTCTTGCACATTCATGGGGAATCCTTTGAAGTTGGAGAGTTGGTTGATGTTGATAGTTCCTTGAGGTACATCTATCTCCTCAATTTTGATGGATACGGGAGTGTGATGATATGCGATCCAGGTGGTGGTAAGCTTGTCATTGCTTGAGGAAAAGCAATTTCGGGAAGGGAGGATTGTAATGTCCCTTTTTGGAAGCAAGCAAGAAAATAAGTGACAAAAAATAATATTTTATTATTTTTTATTTTCGGCATTCAAGGAGAAGCTTAAATGATATTTATTATGATTTTTGGTGAAGGCAAAATATTTTTATAATTTTTCTATGAGGCTGGGCGACCCTTTTTGGGGTTTCAAAAAATAAAATATTAAATTTGAATTTTGGGGCCCAAATTAGGTCGGCCAAATTGGAGGGAAAAGGCAAGTTTGGTATTTATACAAGGTGAATTGAAGGCATTAGGGATCATCAACGAATTTATCTCTACTTTTTTGATCTGCACTTTGGCGTATATTCTAAGGATGAAAACCCTTATGAATATAGGAGAAGTTGGGCGAAATCCTAGCTTCTTCAATGGAGGACTTCATGACGAAGGTTTACGTGGGCTTTAATGGTGATTCTTGCCAGATTCACAATGAGATTTCTGCATCAGCATTAGGCGTCTAGTTTGAAGCGGCAAATTAGGCAAGTTAGAAGGTATTCTTCATATTTTCAAGGGTTGCAAACCCTATCAACAAACCAAAAGGCCAAAGCACCCCTTTTGGTAGGGTTTTGGAGTTGTTTTTCATCAAATAATTGCATTTTGTTGCATTATTGTGAGCTGGAGCAATTTTGCCCAGCTAGGGTTAGAGTAGTAGGTCAATTTCACTGCATAGATTGGGATTTCTCCATATAAGTGAACTCTTCCATGTTGTTGGGCATGTTTGAAGCCCATTTAATTGTGTAATTGCATCATTGGTTGAGTCTGAGTTGTAGCAAGAAACTGGATATTTAAATATCAGAATTTTGGCTCATATTGGTGAATGTTTGATAGTCTATGATGTGGTTTCATATTGCTTATGATCTGCTATGAGTTTGGCTATTATTTGGATGAATGAATACTGTTGTTCATGCATGAATATACTAAGAAAATATATCAGAAAACTAGGGTTTGAGCAGAAATTAAGAATCAGAAAATTAGGGCATCATTTTGTGTGGCAAAAATCAGAAAAATCTGCACATATATTGGCTGGGATATTTCAGTTAGACACGAAACAGAAATTGGTATATTATGTGTAGATATTGGTGGCATGTTCTAGCTGGTGAACATTTTTCTTGCTGGTTGTCTTACTCAATAGTGGTCTAGTGATGGTGGGTGGCTCTTCTTTACATGACCCCATGTGTCTTAGGCCAATTTTTGATGATAAGCTCAAGCGGATTTTCAATTGAACAGTGATCAGGAATCTCGGGGCTATTAAAGCTATTTTGGGGTTGGATGGATTGGCAGAGAATGGATGTTCGAGGTTCAAAGCATATATTATCGAGGACTTCAGCAGAAATAGAAGATGGCAATTAAAGTTTGTCATGTCCATTCTTTGAAATTAAACCAAGACTAAATCCTCCAAAGCGTTTGGTAATCATATTCAAGGATTACAAGTGTGCTTCATTGAATTCAGTTTTGAAATTTAAATATTAACAAATTTTGTATTATTTATCAAGGCAGTGTGTTGTGACCTTTTCACACATCGCCCCATTGCAAATGGGGACTCTTCGTTTTTTTTTTTTTGCTTTTTGGTTTTGCCTTGGCGTCGCAACTGCTTATCACCAGTGTTTTTGCAATGAGGAGTTTGAGTTTTGAACGGTCACCCGAGTCAATTGGAGAAATTGAGCCTAGATCACTATGCAAGCGTCATCACCATGCTTAGAAGACCTAAGAGACGAAGATCGACTGTCGTTTCAGTCGATTCTGACATCTCCTACCTTTTAGGGTTTTTCACTCCAGACCCCCTATTTTTTAGGACCCACTTTTTGGCACTTTTGAGCAACTCTAAGATCCCTATTTTTTAGGGTCTATTTTTTGGAAAGTTGTCATTTTTGGAAAATTTCTATTTTTAGAAAGTTTCTATATTTGGAAAAGTCTCGAGTTTCGAAAATCCACTCAGAAGTTCGAAAAACTTAACAGAACTCTCAAAAAATCGATTTGAAAATTTTATGAATTCATGGTGAAATTCTGAAAAACGTCAAAAATCTGGAAAAATCTGGAAAAAGTCACAGAAAAATGGTGAATAATCTGGAAAAATCAGTCAAGAAATCACAGGGAATAGTGAAAAATCTGAGAAATTCATAAGGAAATCTAGAAAATTTATGGAGAAGACTGAAATTCATGGTGAATTTGCCTAAGTGTGGAGTCCAACCAGCATGGAGAAAGAAGAAGTTAGTGTCAAAAAAGCTTCAGCCAGAAGAAAACATGGCAAGTCCGCCCTTGGCCAAAATCTGAAGTGGCATGGAAAGACCTGAAGTCCGCCCTTAGCAAGATGAGAAGATGGCAAGGAGATGCATGAAGTCCGCCCTTGGACATAAAGTTGAATGGCAAAGGGAAGAACCAATTCCGCCTTGAATGGCAAAGAAAGTCCGCCCTTGGACATAATGAAAATGGCTAGACATTGGATGAAGTCCGCCCAACTACATGTAGAAATGGCCTAAACATATGCAAAGTCCGCCATGTCTAGAGAAGTGTGAAAATTAAAATTTTTTCCTAAGTATGAGTGTTGGAAAATTTAAAAAAAATATGCTTGGCACTTTGAAAATTTGCCATGCTTGAAAAGAAAGAAAATTCTTCTAAGTCCAACATTTATATGTCTAAGAAAATTTGGCCAAACGTTCTAGGAAGATGAAATAAATTTTGCTAGAGACTTTGGACGATAAAATTATGGCCAAATAAAATTGGACAGCAAGAAAATTATGGCCAAATAAAATTGGACGGCAAGAAAATTATGGCCAAATAAAATTGGACGGAAAGAAAATTATGGCCAAATAAAATTGGACGGCAAGATAATTATGGCCAAATAAAATTGAACGGAAAGAAAATTATCGCCAAATAAAATTGGACGGCAAGAAAATTATGGCCAAATAAAATTGGATGGAAAGAAAATTATGGCCAAATGAAATTTGACGAAAGAAATTATGGCAAAATAATTTTGGACGATAGAAGTTATGGCAAAGTAAATTGGAAGAAAAGAAAATTCGCCTAAGGCATTGGCAAGAAAAATTTCGAAAATCAAAATTGCCTTAGACACAAAAATAATTTGCCATAAAAATGAAGGGGTTGAAAACAACACATAAAATAATTATTTTAATTATTTAATTTTCGACACCCCAAAGAGATAACCAAAAGAAAATCACCTTTGCCATATGGAAGACTTGATAAGAGGTCCACGAAGAATTTGACATGAAGTCCTCCAACATTTGAAGATAGATGGAAAAAGACTCTCAAAGCCCGCCATGGAAAAATGTTCACCAAGTCCGACTTGTAGAGAGAGAGTATGGCAAACAATTTGAAGTCTGATTTCGGGAGATAGAAATGAAGAGTTAAATATGGAATATGCTCGTGCCAAGATGAAAATGACGAAGAGAGTATGAAGTTTGCCTTTAAATTCGAAGCAAAATTCACTTTGATATCAGGAGAGAGAGTGTTAAAAAATTCAGCACGAGGCCAGATTTCAGGAGAGAGAAAATGAAAATCTTCATCGAACATTGGGATTGATGAATAATTTTCGCCATGGCTAAATTTAAAAATAAAATAAAGATAAAATCAAATAAATTAGCCATTTTGGAGAAAATTAAAAGCCTGAAAATGAAATTAGGAGAGGGAAAATCTAAATTTATTTATTTTGTTTCTTGCAGGCGGATGACTACACAGGGCGAATCTTCAAAGGAGAACATGGCAAAGAAAGTGTAAAGTCCGACTTGAAGGTAGATGAAAGAAAACTTGGGGAGTCCACCCTTGCACATCGCAAGACCAACGGGAAGTCCGCCAAGAATTTGGCATCATGAAGACAATGGCAGGCACATCGTCAAGTACATCCAACTTACGCAAGACAAATTCAAAATTGAAGACAAATCGACCGGCGAAGTTTATTTGAGCACAAAAATGGCCAAAATCTTGAAGGAATTCCAAAGCAATCCAGGAAGAAACACTTAAGAACTTCAAGTCTAAATAGGTGCTCCAAGTCAAGGAGAGAAGAAGAAGCCAAAGTAATCCAAGATCAAAGTGCAAAGGACAGAATCATTGGCAGGAAAAAATATTCTAAGGCAAGGACATGGAAAAAGAACAAAGTAACCAAGGAGGACACCCAACCTACTGAAGTGGCGCCTCGACCAATCAGATTGTTCCAAGTCAACACATCCAGATTCAAAAACTTTCTATTTTATTTGTTGGTTCATATTTGGTAAAAAGGAAAAGTGTCCTCGAATGTAATTTTCTCATTGGTCGAGAAGGAGTTAGTTAGGACAAACCCTAATTAGGGTTTCATTTTGTAATCTCGGCTGTTGATCCTAAATCAATCTTGGCCATTGAATTGTAGTTGGGAAGCCTATAAATTGAGCTCAACCCCTCATTTGTAAAGTATGGGAGCATGTTGCAAAACATGTTGAGATAAGCAATTGTTGTAAGACTGCTAAAATAATAAGTAATGCATGCATTGTTCTGATGGTGATTACTTCTCTTATTTTGGAGTTGTTATGGTTCTTATCCCTCATCATAGTTTAGATTTTATTTCATGTATGTTAGATGAATGCAAGATTTGATAAATATTGATTTATGGCGAAACTTTTTGCTCATACTTTCTTTGAATGGATGATTTTCATTCAATGCATAAAGTTAGCCTGAGCTTATTTTGTGGATGCTTAACTTCTGTCTGGATAATTATTGTTCGATTTGATGGTAGTTATTCATCACGTGAAAATCATAAGCACATTCCCTTGAAGATTGCACCCCCTTTGTGTAGTTGTCGTTGAGAGTGGCGAAGCAAAGCGTGGTTATTGGTTCCACCAAGTCAATACCGTCTCTTGAATTCTTAGGAGTAGATTAGAACTTTTAAACCCTTATCTCCTATTTTAGTTTGTTTGATCCATGACCCAAACCATAGATCTTCATTGTCTAAACCTTCATTGTGAATTGAACAAGCCTAGCGTAAGTCCCTTTGTGTTACCAGCATAATCACATCAAACCACAGAGCTTATCCGCATTTATCTTAAACATTGGAATTACCATATGATCTTACTTGCAATCTTAGCATATGAGGTAGTTTTTCAAGAGGGGATAGAGCATCTTTGACACTTTATTCTAGAATGTTTGTTGTGTCATAAAACACGCATCAACATTTAGAATTGGCACTAGGAGGGCCGAAACAGCGACAGTGGAACAGCTCCCAAAGTAGGCAGAATGCAGTATGGTGTTGCCGCATGAATTTCCTTTCAACATACCTATTGAGCAACCAAATCAACCACCAACCGATATCATTGATCAATTGTACTCGTTAGCCTGGAAAACACAGACCGATTGTGCTCAGTTTGGACAGACAAGTCGTGTTCTGGCTAGGGAGGAAGGAAAAGGAAGACGTTTTGAAGAAGCAATTCAAAGAGATTTGATAAGACAGAAAATTGATTGCCTAAAGCAAAGGTTTGACGAGATAGAACGATCATTTGATATAGGCTCATCCTCAAATCCAAGTGTTGATAGTAAGATGAAGAATGGGACTCCCGACCAACATTCCTGATCCAAATCATGATCCTCGGCCAATGCTACAGCCTAACTTGGGTTTTCACGACGAACAAGAGGATATCATCATTGAACTGTACAGCCTCGCGTGGCGAGTCAGTAGAAACGCCCCTGACTGGCTTCGAATGCAATTCATCCTTGAAGAAGAAGAAGAACAAGCACAACGCATTGAGTTCAATATCCAGAGAGATCGTCTTGTGGAAAAATTTGAAGCCCTTCAGCGACAACAGAACTGACAAGCTAAGCAGCCGGCGAATCAACAAGTTAATCCACAAGCTAACCAACAAATTTCAGAACAAGTAAACCAGCAAACTGCTGAAGCAGGTCCCGCACATCCTCAACGAGATTAAGACACACTGGATCGAATTGGTTCCTTCTCAGCGGATGGATTTCGAAGAATTACTAGATCCACACCAAATTCTTTCAAAGAATTTGTGGAGCTGTCGCGCCATAGAAACAAACAAAAAAAGAAGACAAAAATATTACAAGGCGAAACATCTAATGCGGTTGGTCCTGGTGAAGAAGTACCATCACCTAGTAGAGAAGTACCAACCGGAGAAGTTTTTTCCAATCTATTCCAAACACCGCCACCACAGATTTCCATACCAAGCACTACTCAAGTTTCAGTATTTGTACAACCCTTTCAACCGGTTCAGATAAATCAGCCAAACATTTCAATGGCTTGGCGTCCAGCCAACGCGTCACCTCTTACCACATTTTCCGATTATCATGAGATGCCGAAAAATTCGGAGCATTTTTGCTCCAAATTCCAAGTCGGCGATATGAACCGAACAACCGATGAACATATCAAAATTTATGAAGATACTCTCCAGAGCCGAGACATCCAACATGAAGATGTAGCATGCCGATTGTTCCCATGCTCTTTAGGAGAGGAAGCATATTATTGGTACGTAAACCTACCAGTGAATTCAATTCGAACCTGGCAAAATTTAAAGGAAGCCTTCTTGGCAAAATTTCGACTGCCAACCACACCACCTGAACTTTACCGACAATTCGTTGAAGTGAAGAGATCAGAGCATGAGCCGATCAGTACCTTCAACAACAGATTTCATAAGGCATACACAAGGTTGTGAGATCCATATGAATTGAATGATGCAACAACATTACCAATATACTATGCCGCTTTGGACAGTCTTACGTCCATGTTTGTAAGAAGGGCCAACCCAGTCCCACCTGACCTCAAAGGAGCATATGCCGAAGCAATTAAAGTTAACTCTGACTTAGGCATGAATGTTGTTGGACCACTTAACCATTTGGGGTATGCTGCTATGCCAAACCAAATAGCGGGAATCAATCAAGCATTGGCTCATCATGTGCCAGTTATGAATCCCATTCCCCCCTCAAGTAATCAACTAGTGATTCACCCGGGAGGTCCAGTTTCTCAAGCGCAACCTTCCCAGCCTGTGTATCTGCAAAGTACAACAACGTCCACCAGGACCCCTGAAGAAAAGGAAGAAATGAAAGAATTGATCGAGCAAGTGAAGAAATTATCTACCAAAGTAACTCACTTGAGAAATCAGAACAATCAACTCCATAGTATCCAAAGAAATTCTCAAGGATACCAAGGCAACTATCAAAACTACCAAGGTCAGTCAAGCAATGCTCAAGGCTATCGTAACAATAATCAGGGATATCAAAAAAGGGTATGGAATACTGGACCGAATAATGGCAGTGTCCCGTCTCCACTTGATAATCCGACAGCTTGAGAAAACCGTCCAACCGAGAATATACTTCTTGCCGAGTCTGCCTTGTCAGGATTGTATCGGCTACATAATACCAATCAACATTCTGAGATGCAATGTCGAGAATTTCAACTAGCAGCTGATATTTTCCAGAAAGAAATACTGAAAGAAACACCAGATGATCCATCCAACACTATAGTACCTGTGGTAAAATATGACCAAGCTTTAGTCTTGGAAGATTTCACATTTCCACCGCCATTTGAACAATATCAACCCTCTAATCAATTTGGAAAATTTCCACCAACATCAGCAAATGGGCCGGTGGAGGCGCCACCTTCATATACTCATACACAGTAGCTGATGGACCTAATGAAGATACGACCAACTATTACTTTCCACCGTTAAACAACAGCGTGCTAGTCGAAGGCATAAAGGAAGTTCAAGCGTTTCAACAGACAGGCAACAATCCGCCAAAGGTTTATTTCAGGAAGAATCAGGAGCCTTTGACATCGTCTGTCCCTCCGCACAATTTCCAAACACCTCCACATCCGAACGCAAGCAATAATCCGCCTCTCCCGAGAGACACGCCTCAATACAGGCAAGGCAATAATGCTAATAGTTCCACTAATAGTTCTCCTAAGTGTTGTGACCTTTTCACACATCGCCCCATTCAAAATGGGGACCCCCTAATTTTTGCTCCATTTTGGTCTTTTGGCTTTCGTCTCTCTCTCTCTCTCTCTCTCTCTCTCTCTCTCTCTCTCTCTCTTCTGTGGTCTGACTTCTAGGGGGACGTGCCTGTCATTGAGTTTAAACATGAATTTTGGCTAAGTCTGGGAAATTAGGGTTTGTACTTTCCTGGTCAGTCCAGGGTCGAATAAAGTGAATAGATTGAAAACAGGGATTGACACTGATGTCAGTATGCTTCCAGCAAGCTTCCACTGAAATTTCATCAGATTCTGAGATACTATTTTTAGTAAGTGTGCAATTCAGGGCATCCCGTCAGCATTTTTTTTGAGGTTCCAACAATCACACTGCATCCAGAGCACATCAAGTTACTCGCGTGCAAAATTTGAGCATAAACAGACAACTTGCTATTTTAAGCAGTCCAGCGTCCGGAGCAAATTTCAGGGCGTAGATGAAGAGTTTTTCAGTGCATGTCTGGAGATTCCTTCTGGGTTTTCAGAGATCTTCGCGACAGTATAACATGCAAAGTGAGACAACTTTCAGAGTTCAACCTTCGGAGGCTATTTTTAGGGTTTTCATGTCAGGGTTTCTTTTGCATGTCAGATGATTCCTTGTGGGTTTTTCGAGAGCTTCACAGTGGTGTGACATGCAGACGAAGATAATCACTCAGTAAGGAACTTACTATTTTTAGCAGGTGCATCCCGACAGCCGCCTCCCAGCACTTTAGAATCACGAGCTGATCGCAATGCAACAAGAACGAGAATAAACAGAGATCATTTGATATGCATGCAAGATGAATTAGGGTTTCCAGTTTCGGGATGCAAAAAGAGGGGTAAAAAGTCAGAATTTTCGAAAACCGGTGTAAACCACCGCGATCAGCATCCTTCAAGCTATCTGCTGGTGAAATTTGAAGTCAAACGGAGCACTTACTATTTATAGTAAGTCATTTTGGAAACAGGCTAAAAATAGCAAATCAGTTGCATGCGTCGATGTCAACAGTAAGGTCACGTGGTGAGGAGCGCGTCATTCAAATTTTAAGTCAATCGGAGCAGTGGAGCTATCAGAAGCAAGCAGTTACTATTTATAGCAAATCACCTTCAAAATGGGCTAAAAATAGCAGGCCGACTAAAAATAGCAATGCCAACAGGATAACAAGGTCGTGAGGATGCAGCGTTTGAAATTTCAGATCATTTTGGGCTTCAGAAATGCAAAAATCAAAGGGCTTACTATAAATAGCAGGGCATGGATAAACTGGTGAAAACGAGAAAAATTGAATAAGTCTGGAAATTCATCATGTAGCCATGTGTAATGCCTCTGGTGTTATTGTACTCCTATGATACCTTTATGTGCATGTGGTTGTTGCTGTTCGAATATTGCTTATGTTTGATGTATACTCATGATTACGTTGGTGATTGTTTCATCTATTTGACTTATATGTTTTGCTTGGATGCAAATGATACTGTTTTATGATGTTAATGATATAATGATTCATGGTGTTTGTCTTTAATTGATTATGCTATACTGTGTGGTTATGCAAATTGTTTAATACTCGCTTCATGATATTTATGATGATGTTCTATTGTTTGAGGTTTGGGTGAGGGGGACGGTGTTGCATCGCTCATCTATGAGTGCCCTGCCACACTGCAATTCTCTCTCACGGTGTGTAGTACATTGAATATATATATGTTGTTTCGACACTTGGTTTTATGCAGGTTTGCAGGTACTAGGCACCGACTCCACCCGCACTGTCGGGTCAGAGCGTGCCCAACATACCCAATGGATATGATGTGGTTTAAGGATTTGGCAAGAAAGTATCCCCGTCCATGTCCGTTGTCCCATCGTTGTTTGATGATGTCATCCATCAGTTCCCACTCTGTTTGGTATCATCTTGTTTTACATCATTTCTTTTTTTGGTGGAAATTTTAATGTGTTAATTGTTTGATTTAGATGCTATCGTTGCTGTTAATTAGTTAAATTAATACAATTATGGTTAGTATTATGATTGAAATTAAACATTAAATGTAATTATTAATGTGTGTTGTGAAGATTTAATTAAATGCTAAATTAGTTTGAAAATTTAAAATTATGTTTTTAAAATTAAAAGAATAATATCTTAATTGGAGCTTTATGAATTTTCAATTGGCAATTAAATAATATTGTTTAATTAATTAAATAATAATGTCTAGTTAGTTAAATAATATTGTTTATTTAATTAAATAATATTGTCCATTTAATTAAATAATACTATTTATTTATTTGTTGTTACTTGGATTTATTCAAAAATAAATAATTTTGTTAATAATTGTATTTTGTAAATTTTTATACTAAAAGAGTTCTCCGTTAAATTTATAATGGGATAATATGTTTACTGCGTAAAATATTAAATGGTGGAAGGGTTGTACTTAATATAATATAATATAATATAATATAATATAATATAATATAATGGTAACCAAATAATAGTTTTCCTCCTCGTGCCTTGTAAACCCTTTTCACTTTCTGCATGATTCTTTCAACGTGGAAGGAGTGAGTTTTCACTTTCTGCATGATTCTTTCAACGTGGAAGGAGCGAGAGTAGCTTGGAAATTTTCTTTACACCTGTCATTTACATGTTTTTGAAGAGGTACATTTGTTTGAAGAGGGTAAAAAGCCTTGGATTTTTTTTACGGCTGGCATTTTTTGGAGGCAAGGGGAAAGAACTCAGTAAAAAGGCACAAAAATCATTACGAGAAGGGGGAAGCGGTGGTTTTTGGAGAAAGGAGGAATTATGGAGGAGCTGGAGAAAACATCCCCATGCATTGCTGATGCACATACAGTAATTTCTTTTGGAAGACTAACGCTATATCACATGTATATAGAGATTTTTGAAAAAATTTAAATATTTTGAAGTATTGAATTTGTAAATATATTTAGTGTATGATGTTTTTCTTCCTCAATCATGGTATTCTTAGCACCCAATTTGATTAGTTAACTTAATGAAGTAAAATTGCTTGCCCTACCTTTCTGTAGCACTTATTATTTGGGGCATGAACTGAATCCCACCCACTCAGCCATTGCTACTTCTGTTTAGCACCCTCAAAATAAAAATAAAACTTATGCACAACTTCTCCTTTGAAATCAGTTACAGCTTCTTTCTACTTTAAGTATTCATTATCTGTCACCAAATTTGTATTTTATGCAATTGTTACTCTTGTTTTCAGTCAACCCTAAATAGGTTTTTAGCATAAAGATTTTTGCATAAGAATCGTTAGATGATATTTTCTCCTTAAAATTACGCATGATTGGTATGGCATACTTAGTTCATGCCTACATTCCATTTAGATACATGAGAAATGAAGCTTTAAGTTAAAATAGTGCATGTTAATTCTAATAAAGAAAATGAGGTTAGATGATACTATACCTTTAAGATTGATTTTCTCTTTTTAAAATACTCCTTTTAATTGAATAGTTGTAGGTTTAAATATTTATATGAAGATAGTTCTTTTATTTATAATATTTAGAACCTATGTGAGTATTTAAATAAATAAATATATTTTCAAATGATATTTACTAATTATATGGCTGCTTTTAATTAAAAATAGTTAACCAAGAAATTAAATTTAAATTGAAAAGTAAATTATTAATTATATTTTACAAAAGATAAGTAATCTAATTATGGGGTAAATTTTATGTTGATAAGTAATTAAAATTTGAGTTAGACTAACAACAATTATTTACTCAAGGAGATTAGTATATTTGTAGGGTAATCCATAGTTATATATGTTAAGGGTGTTGGAGTTTTTGGTAAATTAACATCAAATAATAAAATCTAACTTTTTAGTAGTTTTAAAGAGTTAATTGTTCTTTTTCTGTGTGCATCATCATACAATCGGTAATTTATCTTTGTAGTATGTTTAAAATTAGACTTATTAAAAACTTGTTTTTATTAGATATGGGTAATTTCATTACTGTAAGTTATGGAATGGTAATTTATCTTTGTAGTATGTTTAAAATTTGATTTATTTAAAACTTGTTTTATTAGATATGGGTAATTTCATTACCCTGTAAGTTACTCTAATGGTAATTTATCTTTGTAGTATATTTAAAATTTGATTTATTTAAAATTTGATTTATTTAAAACTTGTTTTTATTAGATATGGGTATTTCATTACCCTGTAAGTTATGTAATGATAATTTATCTTTGTAGTATATTTAAAATTTGATTTATTTAAAATTTGATTTATTTAAAACTTGTTTTTATTAGATATGGGTATTTCATTACTACTGTAATGGTAATTTATCTTTTGTAGTATATTTAAAATTTAATTTATTTAAAATTAGATTTATTTAAAAATTGTTTTTTATTAGATATGGTGATTTATGTTTGTAGTATATTTAAAAATTGATTTATTTAAAATTAGAATTATTTAAAACTTGTTTTATTAAATATGGGTAATTTCATTATCTAGTAAGTTACTGTAATAGTAATTTATTTATTTTAGTATATTTAAAACTAGACTTGTTTCAAGTGCATTTAAAATTAGATTTAATTTCAAGTGCATTTAGAATATAAAATTAGATTTAATTACAAGCTTATTTAAAATTAAATTTATTTTCAAGCACCTTTACTTTTAGATTTGTGGCTGTGCATAAACCGTATATGGTAGATTTTAAATTAAAAAAAAATTAGTTTGAAGTCAACAAAGGTAAATGTCATACTTTTAATTAAATTTAATTTGCAGTAAAAATCAAGTTACATTCCAATTAAATTTATTATTTTAAAATAATAGATATATATATATATAGGTTAAGCTTTAATCAATTTGAAGTAAACAAAAGTACAGGCTATGAATTTTAAATCAAAAGAAAACTGATGTTTTGAATACTATAGGTTTTTTCCCAAGTCTTATCTATTTAAAATATATTATAAAGGAAATGCTTTTAATCATAGTGGATTATTTAATTATTTATTACATTATCTTTAATAAGTTTGGATTATGTTCACGTTCAAATGAATGGGTATGTATAGTCCTACTGAACATGTTTGGATATTTATTTTGGTTATACTTTGAGTGCTTGTTGGAATTGATTTCTTATGCATACTAGTGGTTCCATGTTGATCATACTTTCCTCTTGCTTTATTTCGCTTTTGAGGTAATCTTTATGTATAGACATGTTTTGGATAAATTGGGAACTCGTAAATGCTTAAGCCACTCCCCTTTGATAAGTTATGGGTGGTAGAGTGTTAGGCTTCCAAAGGTGATGGGAAACCTATTTCGTGTAGAATCTTCCCATGATTAGACCTTTGTGTTCCATTGATCGTATTTCTAATTTGAGTTCGTGGGTGTACCATGTTCCATGATTTTCCTTGCCTTTGGTTATGATTATAAGCGAGATGGTTCATGCCTCGCACGTGTATTTGTTTGGTGGCTTTTATGCATTGGTACACCCTTGTTGTTGTGAGTCTTGTTTCGAAACTGTTCAAAAGAGTCTCCTAATCAAGCAATGTTGTACTCGTTGCATGTTGTTTTATGTCAGTGTTATAGTGTTATGCATATGAAGAAAGTCGAGTCGTTCATTGGAAACTAATGGTTATATCCCATGTGGGTGAGTTGGAGCAACTCAAGTTGTCGAACTACGGTGCCTCTGCGAATTATATACGTAGGCAAGGCCATCAAGTGATGAGCCCCCGAGGCATTAGGTCGGGCCCCTAGGACTGTTCTTCTGAGTCTTGTTTGAGACTTGTCGTTTATTCCCGATAACGTAAAAACTACCATTGATTTATATAGCTTCTCTTAGTAATCATGTGCTAACTATCTTTGATCTTATGTGTGTGCCAAGTCATGTAGACCTTGTAGGTATAGGCATTGGGAGCAAGGACTTGTCGATAAAATAGAATGTAAGAGGTATGTTAAGCTGACCTAAGTAAGTAGACTCTATTGCCAAAGTTAGTAAATCACTTCTATCTTTTCTTGTAACTTGTGTGATCATTGAATATAGCTATAAGTAGTGAATCGTGTTGTTGTCTTATAAGTAAACAAAAATTAAAATAAAATAAAATAAAATAAAAATTATTGCAAAATTAGGAAAGATGCTATAGTTTTGCCTGGTTGTTTAGTGTGTAAAATGTGGGCATGAGATTGGTCACTTTGTACCTTATTTTTCATTAATTTCTCATTCTTGTACTCAATGTACTTCTCCCATTGATATTAGGGAAAAATTATGTGATGAACTATTGTATCTTTGATATGTTGTATCTGTGGAAATATACTTTGCAGTTGTATTATGAAACTGTGATTTGAATTGCAATGAAATGATGTATCGTTTTCCATGCTTGTGATCATTAATAGTAGTGTGTCATCACTATGTGTTCTTGGTTGTTTAGTCTCTTCCATTTGATAAAAGTTTATGATTCGTAATGACCGTTTCGTGTACCCCAGAGGACGTGAAAGATTTAGTGAATGCATAATTGCTTTTCGTGTAATGTGTGCACACATTCATCATATGCAATGTTCCGCAATGTTTCACTTTCAAAAAAAAAAAATTGTACGGTGTTTGTTGTCCTTTGGGGTTCACACGGCGGGGCATTACACCATGGCAAAATGCGCCCATGCTTGGAAAGTCAAAAAAAAGTCAACAATTATCATCCTGTAGCTAGGCCAAAATGCGCCCAAGGGAAGTTGATAACAAGAAAAAATTTCTAAGTGTTGAACTCGTCCTCCACCACCCTCCAAATGTGCCCATCCTGCACAAAGGTGAAAATGTGCCCAAATTGCAAGTGAGTCAAAGTAGTCAATAAGTTTCATCCTGCACTTATGCTCAAATGCGCCCAAATGGGGCCATGCCAAGACAAAAATAAGGTAGGCGAAGAGTCACAAGATGGCGTTGGAAAAAGTTTATCCTCCTTCCCCTCTCAAATGCGCCCATGCAACAAAAGGTCAAAGGAGTCAAACAAATTTCGTCCTCCTCACCCATCTAAATGCGCCCAAAATGAAAGCAAGTCAACAAGTCAAAGATTTTCATCCCTCACCTACATGGAAATGCGCCCAAATGAGGTCAAGTGAAGACAAAAACGGAAGTTGAAGAGTCATCCTTCATGCAAGCCAAAATGCGCCCAAGTTGAAGATAGTAAAAGTGAATGAAGGGTGGTGAACAAGGTAAAAGGTGTTGAAAATATTTTCCAAGGCGTGGTGAAGTAACTATCCCTCTTGAAGTGTCATATGCGCCAAAGGTGGTGAGGTAAGATGTTGAAGTGGTGAACAAAAAAAAAAATTCTCTAAGGCAAGTTGAATATTCTTCCTCAAATCCTATATGCGCCCAAGGTGATGTGTTATAAGGTGAAATAAAGTACTAGGCGTGGTTTATTCTTCAAGTGCTATATGCGCCTAGGATGGTGAAATGAGAAATAAAATGATGTGATGAAAATTTTTCCTAGGCGTTGGAGCTTCAAGTGTAAATGTTTTCCAGATGTGAAATAAAATGCAAGGTGGTGAGAACAAAATTGCTAAGCGATTTTTTTCTAAGGCGTTGAAGGTGATGGAAGTTAAACATGATATGCTTGCAGGAAGATATTCTAGGTGAAATAATTTTCTCTCATAGGCAAAGTGATCAAAGCTAAAACTTCCAAGGCGATATTTCTCTAAGGCAAAATTTTCAAGATGATTTAAAATTTTCTCTAAGGAAAAATATTTTCTTCCTTAGAAAATATGCCTAGAACTCAAGGTGATGAATTTTCTTCTTAAAGCACGAGCAAATTTTTCAGAGATGAAGTCAAAAGATGATGACAATACAGGATGAATTCAAATTTCTCAAGTCAGAGCAACAGGATGTTCACGGAGATGAAGAACGGATTTAAATTGATGGAGTAATATTTTCTAAGGTTCAAAATTTAAAAATTTAAATGAACCCGTTCGTTGGGTACCCATGGATTCGAAGCGTTCTGGAGAAAATTCTCTTCTGGGTACTGGACATTTGTGATGATAGATGGATTTCTATGTCTTCAGCACTTCGCCAATGCTTTTTGGGTGAAGAATTTAATCAGTGCTCGAATTGTGAAATTTTCCTAAGGAAAATTTAAAATTCTCTAAGGCAAAGTGAATAAAATGTGTTTTCAAGATGAATTTCTCCGGACAACGAATTTGAAGTGAATTGCCTAGATGATTTTGATTGAATTCTTCGATGATGAGTTTTCTAGAGCTAAAGGGAAGTAAAATTCAAATTCAAATGACAGAGCTCCAGCTGGTGAATTAAAAAGATGAATTTAAATTAAATTTTTCGAAAGCAAATTCAAAAGATCCCAGTCAAAGACGAACTTCTAGAAGGTTGAGATTCTCGGACAAGTGTCGGGAACACCAGAGAGGGAAATTCAAACGAAGTAGTGGAAATTTAATGCACTGCCTAGACTTAGCTCCTTCTAGAATTTGATTTTTGCTATAAGATTGAGAAGTTTCTCACTTCTTTTTCACAGCTGAGGAGAATTCGATTTGCTCTGAGTTAGACATTGCAGTGAGTTGTTGAAGACTGGATTGCTGAAGCTTAAAAAAGTTCAAAATTTTGCTAAGTCTAAGAGTTGCTGAGTGAAAGGCGTTGAAAGTTCTGGATTGCTGAAGTTTGAATTTGCTATTGCTTAAGCTAAGAAGGACGCCTTGAAGTGAGAAATTTCAAAGAGTTTAAGAAGTGCGAATTTGCTTGAGGTGTTGCTGAAGCTCGATTTGTTGCTGAAGTTTGAAGTTGCCAGTGCAAGAGAGGAAATTTTGATTTGAAGATCATATTGTTGAACAAGACGCCTTGAAGTAAGAAGTTTCAAGACCATATTGAAGTGCGCACTTGCTAAGTGCGAAGTACGAATTTACCAAAGTTCAAGTTGCTGATTGAAGTTGCTGAAAGTAGTGAAGTCGTTGAAGCTTGCTTGGAAATTTGTTTCTAAGTGATTGAAGTTCGAAATCTTGTGAAGGAGAAGTTGAGATATGCAGATGAATAGAATGTTGCAACTTCTCAAATTTTAAAAAAGTCGACTGTGTTACATCCCAAATTGTGACGTTACAATTTACCATTACTAGATAGAGTAAATGTAAATACTGGAGGTGAATTAATGATGCATGTACCTTGTTTTCAATATGAATGTTGTTTCATTTGATGTTATTCTTGGTGAAATATTGCATAAAGGAGAATAGAAGGTTATTGATTTATGAATAATCTAACTTTTGAAATGTTTCATGTATTCTGCTTTGTTTTGACCATATGACTCCCGTTGTCGTGTCATGAAATCAAGAAACAGGTTCGTACCTCTAGGCAGAGGAGAGATATCACTCGGGGAGGAACTTGGTCAGGTAAACAGTAACGAGTACCAATTGGACATACACACACAAACTATAGACTAAGTAAGCTAAGTCATTGTTGTGGTTAAGGGTGAGTCATCTGTAGGCTTGTTTTGTATCATTAGGAGTCGTATCTTCTTCTGAATGTGTAAATAAGTGATGCTTGCCAGTATAATCTTAGGTGGAATAATATTTCTTGTTAGAAGTGGGTACGTGTATATATACATATGAATACGATATGTACAAGTATCCATAAGTGCATTCATGTCGATACAACGTATTAGAGCAGATGGATATGCCATACATGTGCGTCGATATGAGTGTATTTATGAATACTTATACGTAAAGTAAATATACAGGTATATACACATGAATACGTATCCACAGCTAACCTGTTGTTATAAGTATATTGTGACGGTATATAACCTAAGAATTTATACATATACATGATTACGTATAGTATTGACTGGTTCACAGTATATGTACGTATAATGTAGATGTATATACATGTGCAGGTATAAAGATAAATATATTTATATATTTAATATTATATTAAAATATAAATATAATATAGTTTTTACAAGTATAGATATGTATACGATAGTATTTAAATTATTAATTTAAATAATTATACATTTGTAAATTAAAACTATATTATATAAATATTTTAATAAAATAAAATATATATAGATGTATTTAAATAAAAGATTTAAATGAAATTTAAAATAGTGAAATGAGACTATATCATGAATTAGAGAATATAACGTTTTCTTAAAAATGACGATTTTCTCTAAGATGTAAATACTTCTTTGAATCGAATTATTTGGGCTTCGATTTTAAACTTTGAACCATTGTCAAATGCGTCATATATTTCTGTTGAACTTTATTGAAGTGGTAATGAGTTAAAATAAACTCAAAATTGTATTCAAGCCATTAAAAATGGCAGAATAAGTAAAAACACGCGACTAGGGCCAGGCGTCTGAAAACGGCCGACTAAATTTGTGCTTAGCATTAAAAAAATGGAGATGTGGACTGCAAACAATCTGGGAAATAGTCTTATACCAGACCCACATATATCCATTGCTGAAGAATCGCGCAAAAACCAGGAGGTGTCACGTTTTTGTGAACTGAGATTATGCGAATTGGATAATGCATCATTGTTGTCAGATAATAGAGGTCGAAACCCTCTCCAATAAGCAACACGTTTTTACTTTGAAGCTTTCCAAGCTCTGTTGGCAGCATTGGCGCCATAAGAAGGGGAAACAGTTAAGTTTCCAACTCTATTTAAAGCCTGTGATTGCTCACTCATAACACACAAGAAAATAGAAAGCAGAAGTTCGTTTCTGTTCTTTCAAGAGTGAGAGTTGTTTTAGTTGAGAAGGCATTTATCAATTTGAAAGCACAGTTTGGGTATTCATCATTTGTTAAGGAAGTCGAATTTCTTCAATTGCAAGAGAATTTTCTAATATGGCTGAGGAATTCGTATTTGTTTATTCTCCTGGGAGTTTATTCATACTTCATTCAGAGCAATACAGGTCTGAGAATTCTTACATATTTCCTGAGTAATGTTCATATTTCCAGAGAAATCATATTGCTGTGAGCATTTATAATTACTGAGAGTGATCTTTAACTCCGAAAGTTGAAAGTAATCATTTGCTAAGAGTTTCTATACTTCCTGAGAGCATCTCTATGTTCTGGAAGTAATCTTAATGCTGAGAGCATTCGTATACTATGGAGGTTCTATTTGTTGAGAGTCAATTGTGATTCTAAGACTTGGTGTTGTGGGACTACTAGATCACCATTACCCGTTAATCCGAGCTTCTCTCAGCCATGACCATTGACAGTTTAAGAAATCATTCTTAGAAGAGTTTAAATCTGAGTTAGAGTGACAACATTCTGGGAGAATAATCTATGTGAGATAGGATAGAAGCTTGAAAAGGATTTGCAAGTTGCTTGTTTTAGCTGAGGTGCTGAGAAGATAAGCAACAAATTCATCTTTCGAAGGAAAGTTTTGAAATCAGGCATGGGATATTCCTCTACTATCCACTCCGTTCTTGATTATTTAAATGAAAAGGAATCTTTGTGTTTACTATTGTGCATAGGTAGAAAGTCAATCATAGTTGTATTTCTGTATGAAAGAAAGAATGAGTTATAATGTGAATTGCTTGTCTACTTGTACATAGAGAGTAAATTAAATGAAGATTCAAGGTTGCATATTGTGTAAATTGCACTAGGATCATAGGAGGGAATTGCTATGAACTCCTTATAAAGAGTGTATGTATGCTTATAGCTATTTAATACTAGGGAAAGAATTGAGGGTATTTAATAGGTTACCGATCACAACTAATCGAAGAATAACTTAGTCAAGTTATTAAAAGCTCCTAGGATAAATATGTCCAGTAGAAGGGAGATAGTTGTGAGTACTTGTTAAGTTGTTCCCCTTTCTAGTAGATAGCTTGAAGTAGGACATCTAGGGTACGGACTACCCCGATAGACTAACCTACGCGTAGGGTAAGATAGCCTCAAGTCAAGTTGAACCTGGTTAGTGTATGTGACAAATGACCTGTATTCTTCATTGAACGTAAACACTTTGGCCAAAGTAGTGTAAGGAACCATTTAGATGTAGTACTACACTGTCAGTTCATCGTGATCCCGAAATACATCCTAGTTTGAGAATTGTCGGTTGCACGGAATCTAGCTTTGTAGGATCACAGCACTATGTCCAGTTGGTAGTCGTTAAAGGTTACCCAACCAATCTCTTCTTCGAAGAGAGGGCCGTTCATTGCAAAATGATCGTGCGGGGGACCGCATTATAAGTCTGTGGTTGGCGGAAAAGCGCTCGGGTGATGTTTCTCCTCCTCAACAAGCGGCCGATGTACCAAGATTTGAAAGGACTGATTCTTGGACCTTCTTACTAATATTTGTTCTAAAGCTCACTGGAGCTATGTTAGTTAAGGTATGTATTCATGTTTCATGTACTTGTGAAGTTATTATATTGAGATGGAATCTTTATTGTAAATTGATATAGCATCATGTTCATGTTTTATCAATAAAGAAAAGGAAAATTTTTATTGCAATGTCATGATAACACGTTTACATACTTGTAAGATATAAATTATGAAAATTTTAATTTTACCAAAGGGTCGGGTTGTTACAGACTGGCAGCCCTACAAGGTATTTTATTTTTCTAAGTTAGATTGTTGATGAATGTTTATTGTTCTGCAGATGGCTAAGGCAAGGGCGACTAACAAAGATAACAATGGTGCATCCAGACAGGCTATGATCAAGAAGCTGAGCAAGACATTTATGCCAAAGTCAAAATTCATTTCGAAGTTCGGCAAGCTGACAGATACCAACTTGGGCTCCGTTAACCTAGAGACTTTCAAGAATAGAATGCTGGCGATTGGTAATCATCGACCTTCGAACACTTCACACAACATTGTTCGAAGTGGGTTATATGCAGCTGTTGGTTTCCCACCAGCCATTCAGTGTTCGGAGCTAATGATGGAGTGCGCCAACTGCTATGAGAAGGATCACAGGTCGATCATGTCACCAGATGGCCAAGTGCTCGCCAACCTCACTCCTGCTGCCATTGGTGACGCTTTCGGGATCCCGGTACGCAGAAGCATGGTTTACAAATCCAGAGAGTAAGCTGAGCGGATGTATGCTTTTGCATTCGAGAGATGCACGGAGACAATCAATACTCACTGGATGAGCAATCCCAAGCCTTCTCATACGAAGCTGCCGAAGCAAATCATAGCGGAGGACTTGAAGCAGGAATACTGTGACCTCATCATGATGCTGAGCAAAGTTGGTGGTTGCCCACAATCATTTATTTTCGAGCCATGGATGTTCTACTACATCAACCTCGTGCTGGAAGGGAAAGACTACGTCAACTGGGCCGAGATGATCAGTGACAATTTGCATGAGCAGCTCTTGAGCTTGAGAAGGACGAAGACGTTTTACATGAGCTCTTACATCATTTATATGCTGGCTCGTATGACGAAGTATCGAGGAATTTCATACAAGGAGCCTGTTGGTTGTGGCTCTCACCAGTTTAAAATACATGAGGCTTGTCTGCAGTTGCATTTGGTAAGCACTACTCATTACAAGCGTGTCAATGACGCCTTCACCATGCACATCACGAGATTGCTTCAGGAGCGGTTGCATCACAGAATCTCGAGAGAGGCCCAGGAATTGATTGAAAGGTATGGGTGCTGGTTTATTCAGTTTCCGAAGTTTTCTTACATAAGGCTGCAAGGTTTTTCATCATATCCATATAGGCTGCCTAAGTACCCAACCAATAGAATTTTGATGTTAGAGATATCTAGGCAATTGCTCACCTACGATAAGATTCAGAAGAAGGAGGTGTTGACTTCCCGATTGTCATGGGCAACTCAGATAAAGTGTGTCCTACATTTCAGGCAGCTAGAGAGGTCGAGAGTGAGCTTCAATTTTATCACTTTTCCTATCACACCAGCCTACAGCACTATGATCCGCATAATAATATCAAATGGGTACTGTCAAAGGAATTCAAACACAAGGCAAATATTGTGGATTATTGGGCTGATGCATCAGATGAGATTGAAGTCAGGAAAAGAATGTTCTCTCGGTTGCCAATTACCATGATCAGAGAGTGTGATGTTGTTCCAGTTCCAGACCAGGTGAATGAGGACATGGACGTTGTCCATCCAGACTATACAGCAGTGAGAGATACTCCGCTTCCACTCCCGGATTGGTCAGAACCAGAGGTTGCTGACTTGGACACACTTTCTATTCCGGTCCTGACATTTACCAGAGCATGGGTTGATAGGCGTGTGAGTAGGTTGAAGAGTAGGTCAATTGCTTTGACTTACAATTTGATGGGAGATCACAGGACACCCACCACCGGTAGGAAGAAACAAATCACACGAGGTCCAGAATCAGAAGGAAAGAGCCAGTTCGGCAGGGGCCTATTCAGCCAGAGCCTCCACGAGTTGCATCGCCCACGCCATTGGAGACACATTCTCCAAGTATACAGGAGGTTTCCTTGTTTGCTGATCAAAGGAATGCATTGAATTATGTGCAAGTAGTACAAGAAAATAATCAGCCTCCACGGAGAGAGTCAGTTGGCCAGAGCGTCAACGCACCTAGTAGAGTTGATCAGCAGACTGATGAGGGGACTATTACTAACCCTCAGTTTCAGCAAGAATTAGAGACGGCTTTGGAGGATGATGATGATATAGTTTCAGGAGATACTCAGCCGCTTGAGGACGATGAGCCTCACCAGAATGATGTAGAGGTTGAACAAGTTCGAGAAGTAGAGGCACAAGAACAGCAGCCCTTTGATATACAGTATACAGTGCCTGATTGGCTTAAGGATAGGATGAGGAGAAGCCCCAGCGAGGAGATTGATCCAGCAGTTGAAATGGAAGAGTTCTTGAACAGGATCAATGCACCTCCATAGAAGAAGAGGGCACGAAAGTTTTCGAAGATCTCCACTGAAGAGGACGGCTCTAGCACTCTTCACGTAGCTGTGCCTCAAGTTGATTGTGACCGAGATGAAGTAGTACCTGAGAATTATGTGGTCACAACTTTGGACTTAGGATGCCCCACAGGTGCACAGATTGTAGAGGAGTGTGATAACTCCTACCTTGCCCTCAAGGACAGGTTATTCAAAAAGGAGGGAAAGTATAAGAAATTGAAAAGAGAGCATAAGGCTTTGATTGGATATGCGCAACAGTTGTCCCGTCCTCGTGGACAAGAAATTCCAGTGATAGAGCTTCCACCTGAGATACCTAGAGAGTCAATCAGTGGCTTGTTGGAGTTAGGAAAGATGGCACAGGAGGCAGACAAGTGGGTCACAGGAGTTCGTGTTGAGACAGAAAAGTTTATGGAGGACCTTGCTTTTTCTTTTCAGCAGGCTTCTAATATTTTGGCACGAATGGAGGCAGTTGATCATGCTTGGGGGGATGCTTTTATTTATCAAAGTAAAGTGATTCAGCATCTTGAGGCATTGAGGCATGTTCCTTTGCGGTTGTTGATTGATGGAGGAGTCATTCAGGAGAATGACAGGTATGATTTCTCTAGATGGTATTCTTTAGCAATCACGGGACGTGGTTTCTTTGACGCAGCACAGGCGGATTCAGCCAGGATACGGAAAGCTATGGCCAATATCATTGATGGAGTTCAAAACACTTTTGAGGCCATATTTGCTAGGCGGTTGAATCCAGATGAGGTGAATATTGATAATTTGAGGGGTAGGCTGGTGCCTTTCTTTTCAGAGGTGAAGACCTTCACACAGGATGACTTTGAGAACACCTCCACTTTCTCCAGTTTGATTCAGAGCACGCAGGATTCCTTAGCTGCTTGGAGAAAATCTTGTGCACAGCATGAGACGTCAGTCACAGTGCTAGAATTCCAACTAGATTGTGTTCCACCCATTTCAGTTCAGGAAGTTGAGGTTGTACTTGGTAGGTTCGTTGAGTTTGCAGCCAGAGAGAAGGAGAATGGGAATGCACTGCTGGACGAGGATCTTCTAGAAGACTGACTGATTGTGGGCATTTATTGCCCTTTACTATTTTTGGGAGTGAGTGGGAATCTTTGTTCATTTATTACACCACTCCCCATTCTGGCAGTTTTTAGGGTTAGGGTTGAGGTGGCTTAATCTTAGCCACTTTTGATTGTAATCTTAGCCGTCCATTGGACTGGGCTACCTATATAAGGGGGAGTCCCCCTCATTTGTACCTCATTAGAGATTAGACACTAGCATTAGATTTGGAGATCAGAGTAGAGGCATTTTGTTTGATAGTATAGCATAGTGTGGAGAAGAAAGAAAGTTTTCCCTTTGAAAACTTTTGTGGAGATTGTTGTGTAAAACTTTCATGATAATAGATCTTTTCATTTATGGTGGAATTCGTCTTTGTCATGGATAGCTAGCAAGGTCTCTTCATCCTTTCAAATCCAAGTAGCATAAAGTAGCGTAATTTCCATTTCATGCAAGCAGTTTACTTTGGATGTGTGGTGCTTTATTGAGGTAGCTTCATTTCATTCCATACCACTAGCAGCTTCTTGATGATAAGTTTGCCTTGCGTGGTCTACTTGAGATTATCTTGAGTTTAACTTCGATTGTGATTTGTATACTTATATGCGTCGTTCTGATGGTGTATGTATGCTAAATTGTAATCTAAACATCTTTTGCTATCCCTTTGAAGATTGCACCAATTTTACTGAAGTTGTCCGACGTGAGGCTAGGTGAAATTCGGTTGAAGTCTATTGAAATCAAGCTCCACATATCTTGCATTTAGGATAGAATATAAGTTTCTTAGGCCCTATACTCATTTACTTCCGCAAATTTATGATTAGTTTTAGGAAAACGAACTTATTGCCAAATCACATGCACAAAATCCCCTTCAAATCATCTACCTACTATTAACTGCGAGAAGCTTGAACAATTGTGTAAGTCCCCTCAAGTAAAGAACCATGACCAATACACATCCATGGTGAGGGTATTCCAAGTATTTTTGGGACGCTGGAGTTGAATGTGTGTGATCTATCTCATAATCTTAGCTGCAGATACTTTTGATCAAGAGAGAGAGCGGGTATTGGCAACGGACAACTTTGTTCTTAGGCTGATTAGTGAGGTCACAAAAATCACATCAGGGACCCTAAAGCCCCACACAATGACAGAAATTTCAGATTCATCACCTATTGTTGAGAAAAGAGAATAGATGGATAAGGAACCATGGAAATTAGACAAACTAAAAACAGGGTCACCGTCATATTTTGAAATTAGAGATTCAAAAATCAAAAAAAGCATTAGTAGTAGAGTTGGAAGCAAAATCTCCATATTACAATACAAGAAGGAAAAAATCTATCACACCACTATAGAAGGATAAAGGAGGTGCAATCTTACTTGAGTCACCTACTAAGGTTACCATAGAGGCGTTACTTCAGATGAGTATGAATAAGCGGAAAGTGGAGGCAAGATTATCACAATGGAAGCCGAAGCAGAAACAAAAGGCCCAAAGACCATTATATAAAGAGACATCTGAGAAAAAAGAGGAGAAAAAAGTGAAAGTGAAGTTAAAAGAAAAAAGGAAGAAGAATGAAAAAGAAGTTCCCACAAAGAAGGTTAAAATAGATCACCCACTTGTGCTACCTGTGACTAGAAGTCAAGTGGGTAAAGGAAAGGAGACAAAAGAAGGGTCATTAAATCAACTTTGTACAGAGAGATGTTCAAACCAAGAGAAACACAAGAAGTAGCCCGTATGTATCCTATAGCATCTACAGCAAATAAGGAGGTCATCCTTACAATTACTTTAGACTTTCTCTCCCCAAGTCCCTACTCTTTAGAAGTTTCCACAAAGAAGTTTCCAAATGAATTGAGGCAGCTCAAACAGAAGATTGAGGAACCATTCAAAATAGAAGCTCAAATTAGACATAATGCCATGGAAGTAGTTGCAGAAGATTTCAAATTGTCTCCAAAGACTAAGCTCAAGTTCAAGCCCTACAAGATATGGAACTAAGATCAAAACATAGAGTTGACAACTTGATACATTGTTATCTGGGACATAGGAAGCCAAGTAGAGATTAAAAGATGAAGTAGTCCAAGCTGCAAGAAGAGCTTATGAAAAATTTTGTTACAAAAAAAGGTGAAAAGGGTACTCCTACATCTGAAACAGATCCAAGGAAAGTAGAATTAGATAACTAAGAGGAAGAGAAAAGGACCAATTATGGCACAAAGTAGATAAGGATAGAGACACCAATCCCTGATACAAAATGCAACAGGAAGTAAAAGATTTAGAGGACAAATTAGAAACAGAACAAGAAGAGGAGGCAACCCAAGCATTTGGATGTTGAGATTGGGGAACATGGCAAGGATAGGGAAAAGCAAGTGGAAGAGAAGAAGGGGAAAGTATAAAGTACCACAGGAGAAACAAGTTAAGACAAAACACCCCAAAGGCCAAATACTAATGACTCCACAACAGTAGCAAGCATTTCATCCAATGTTCGAAATCAAGGACTTTATTGCTAGATAGAAGCAATTGCAAACAGTGGTGACTTTGGCAAAAGTTTTCTCACTAACACACCATTAGGAGCCCAAGTGGATCTTGGCATAGATCTCTCCCATCCAACAGTTTGAAATGGTGGATATATTGGAAAGTAATGCAAGGAAGAGGTTATTGACTCAATATATGTCCACCATGAAGGCAATAAAGAAAACAATGGGTGACATGCAGACACAACTTCAGCAGATTCCTATAGTATAGATTCTTTTATAGGTATAGATTCTATAGAACAGCAAGTGGAAGGAGTGGTGATTCAGTTGTTAATAGAAATAAGGAATCCAAATAGTTTGAAAACAGCTTAAGGAAGAAATCCTTCAAGTTGAATAAAAAAATTAAAAGGCATGGAGGATACCTACAACATCAATACCCTATACCAGTATTGCCTTGGTTGGCCCACTTCCACTAAATCTTTTAAGGATCAGATTGACAATTTGGAGAACTAGATCTTATAAGCAGCTAATTCCTATGATGCAATCAATGATTTTGATGTGCAATGAGGGTACAAATTGAGAATTTACATACCCAATTCCAACTTCGACAAGATCAGAGAACAATAATCATAACCCAGATGAAGCAACTAAGCAAAGTGGTTAGTCTGCGATTGGCACATATGACAGGACTTCTAGTGTGTAACAAACACCCCTGATTTTTTTTTTTAATTGTTTGCTGAATGTAATGTGTTTGCAGATGTGTTCTTGTTTGTTCTTGTTCACATGTTTTCATCATAGCATAGCATACAAATGAAACATTGCATGGAAGGGAAATAACTATGAAATAGCATAGTTTTCACATAGAACTATAACATATCATAAAGGCAAATGGAGACCAATGATTTCAGACTCAAAGAAGTGTATTTCAGACCTGATAACAGTGAATTACAGACCTGATAACAGACATACAATAGCAGCAAACACTTGCAAACTTGCACCAAATGATAGATACAATAGTTGCTAAATCACCACAGCGAGCTCATGCCCTAGAACAGCTGCATGGACTCCGAAAAGAGCAGATTACAGGTGTATATATCAGCAGACCCAACTGAGCAATGATCCCAAATTGACATGGCTCCCTAGGAGGGGCGATTTGCTCCTAAAAATCAAACCTTCACCAAAAACTGCAAATGAGCATGTCATGTCCCCATTTCTTGATGGCGTCCTATTTTTCAAATGGGCGACAAAGAGTGTTCTTCAACACTATTCTGAAATTAAATAATATTAAATAATAATAAAATAATAATAAAATAATAATATTAAATATAAATTTGAATTATTAAATAAATAACATTTAAATTTATATATTATCTCTGGCCGACCTTAAGGTAGGCACTAAAAATGATATCCAAATCTGAGACCGACTTCCTTTATTGGCGCTAATGTGCTATATTAATATGAGATCATTTTACATTTGGGGGTATGGGAAAAAGGAGTTGCAAATTCAGACTTGCAGGGACATAGCCCTCTGTTAGTTGTGCCAGGTGGGACGTAGCCCTCACCCAGCACCATTGCTCTTTCCATAGTTTTCATCATTTCTTCCTAACTTGCAAATTGGATTGGGACGATTGTGAAGTGTGGAAGGAAGGCTAAGGCAGAGAAGTGATTCATTCGATAGTTGGCAAAGCCTTCCAGGCTTTCGCCAACACCCACGCACAGCACCAGGACTTGAATGAAACCCGAGATACTACTAGCAACAATACATGATTATAGGAATCAGATCTAGGTCAAATATCCTACTATTTGTTGGCATGTTCACTCCTAAAAGTTACTCCCGACATCCAACCAGATGACCGGCCATTGACTGATTGCTACTTGTACATCAGCAAATACTAGACCATACTCATACAAGCATATGTGATTCACATTGGCCAGTCACATTCAAGGGTGCTTGGCAAGGCGAGTCAATTAGAAGGGTGGCGAAAGACTAGCAACATTACATGATTACAGGAATCAGATCTAGGTCAAATATCCTACTATTTGTTGGCATGTTCACTCCTAAAAGTTACTCCCAACATCCAACCAGATGACCGGCCATTGACTGATTGCTACTTGTACATCAGCGAATACCAGATCATACTCATACAAGCATATGTGATTCACATTGGCCAGTCACATTCAAGGTTGCTTGGCAAGGCAAGTCAATTAGAAGGGTGGTGAAAGACTAGTTAAGGCTGAACACGGGTCTAGAGGAGTTCACTCGATGGCTATACACTCACTCAAGCTGTCCGCATACACCAACCAGCGATTAAATTATCTGCTTAGATATTATCTGTACATACAGCAAATCTACCCCATCTGCTTGAAGCGTGATACTTTCTAAGGGGGTGGGGAGGGGGCAGGGGGGCGGTGTTTGGGAAGTAGACTGTTGTTGTCAAGCCAATCCACAGAGGTTGATTACATTGAATTCTAAGGGATAAATGTGTAATGATTTTCTTTAACAGACTATCATATTTTAACCTGAGCGATCTTCTTTGTTATTAAATCACAAGTTACTGGATTCTATTGAAATTGCTTCCTGTATTGCTGATCGCACTAATTTCTCAGATTTGAGTGTGTGAATTCCTATATCAGACATTTTGTTTACTGCGTGAAATTAAGGATTGGATCCTTACAGAGCACTGGAAATGGGGTGCCTAGCTGTGAGAGGTCCTTAGGAAAAATACCTAGAACAAAATTTCGAACACCAACTGAGCTACGAGCAAAACACCACTGTAAACTATAAACTGCTGAAACACCCCACAATAGCACCAAATAACATGTACTCAATAATCCAGCTATGAAATAGCAACGCAATACCTTGAATGGATGAATTAGAAGGCTGGTACAGGTCTGAAAACACCCTTTTTGCTGCTTACTTTGGGCAAATCAGAACTAAAACATTGTTGTTGATGCTTTGGAAACTCATAAAAGGAGTACAGAAACACACCCACAAGCAAATACTAGAAAAATCCCTTCAAACTCCGCCCAACACACCTCAAAACATTGAATAGATCTTCATCTCAGCAACATCCAAAATTGAAACTCGATTTGAAGCACAATGGCAATCTCTGAAATAAAATCAATCCAATCTAGCTAGGAATTATCTCTCAAATCCAAAAGTAGAAATCCAATGAGGGTTTTCATCCTGAAAGATTATGGAAGAACTCGCAAGTTCAATCCGAGAGCATAACAATATGAGAAATCTTCAACATATCCAAATGAGCCCCCAACACCTCCTTTTATAGCTTTTTTCTTTTTTTTAAAAAGTGATTTATTGCTTCTTTGTTGCTTTTCCAAAAAAATGATCTTTTGCTTTTTGCTACTTATCGAAAATACGTTTTTTTGCTTTTTCCAAAAAGAAACGTTTTTTGCTTTTTTATTGTGTTTTTCTAAAATAAAGATTTTTTTGCTTTAAATTTAATAATTCATTATGTGCAAAAGACCCCCTTATGCCTAGGCGTCCAACTTTTCAAATATGCAATCACCTTTCCAACGAGCTATTACACTAAGTTATTTTCTAATCATTTCTCAATATTAGTGAAATATTAATTAACTTAATAACTCACCCAAGTTGCGGAAAGTACAACACATCATTGGAATCAAATTTTGACCACACCATAATGAAACTGAAGCAATAGGAAGATGATTGGAGTCAACTTGGTGACTTACTAAAAATAGACATGATCTCCAAAAAGTTTGGAGAACACCCTAGGAGTCTAAAAACACTTTTGAAAGTGTCATTGAGATCCATAACACCAATTGAGCTCAATGCCATCAATGAAAACCAAGAAGAATTGACCCTGAGCTCTCCAAGAATGTTGGAGTTTCCCCTAACTAACCAGTTAGCCTCAAGAAGACTTGGAAACTAGCTAAATGTGCACAAATTGGTTGTTGGAGAATGCCAAGATCAAAGAGATCGAATTTGATAACCTTCCACAAGTGAAACAATGAACACAATAGTATGTCTATCAATATGATATGAAGAATGTATAAATACAATGATCAAGCCTTGCATATATAGGCAAGGATGAGGAGATGAGAAGATAGGAGTAAACCTCTGACTACCCCTCCAAAGATGTGACACTGGTGAGCTCACTTGACAAGTGTGTGAGCAAGTGTCAATAGGTGTCTCAAGTAATGAGGACACGTCTCAACCATATGAAGTGAGACAAAAGCAAAATAAAACCAAATAAACTTAAGCTAGGTGTGAATAGATCAATCTTAGAAAGGTGATTAGCTAACTAGGTATGATAATGACTCTATTTACACTAACACCCCCCCTTAAGTGCAACTTAGGGAGTAATGTATGCACAATGATGAGTCCCGACTACTAGGCCATGTTAGGTACGCATGTACAAATATCTCATAAATGGGAGAAAAAGGAGAAAAACCCAGTGCGAAATAAAAACCCCTCTCCAAAAGAGAAATGATGCAATGAAATAAAATGTACAAGTGAAGAAGATAGGACTCATGCCAATGATCCAAAGACTGAAATGATGCCAATGATGCCTTCGAAAGATGCTCAAAGATCTCCAAGCCAATGTTGATGTGTGACAGATGTTGATATGGTGGATCAGGTACCATATGTGATTCAGGAATAGGGACTATGGATGTATGGTGATATTTGGACCGATGTGAACCTAATAATACTGGAGATGATGATGACTGAATTGGATAGGTCAACTCATGAATGTCTACACAATCTATCACAATAGAAGCCGATGTAGGCAAGGCATGAGCAATATCCAAAGATGGCAATGGTGATGGAATTTTATCAAAGCTAACATCAAAGAGAAGACGAATGTCCTCAATAGCGTCATCCAAATCTCCAAGGTGGGATTCAATAATAGGGGTGAAAGTTATGCCCCGTCGAAATTCGCTTACAATGTTGATTTTAAAAATTGTTATTAAACAACATCAAATCAAAAAAATCTCAACGTCAAAATGTTGACGACGAAACCAACTTCCTGTCGACTATTCACACTTGAAATTTCCACTCTCCATTTGCAAGTTATGGCAAAACGAAAAAATCCCACCCTTTACAAGCATTTATAAATCCTAATAGCTTGATTTAACCACTAATAGTTTAAAAAAAGGCTATCAAATGTCACAATAAATGTTAGAGTGACATGTTATAATAAATGACAACACAAGAATGCTTAGACCAAGTCAATAAAGGGTTTATGGAGAAGCATAGGTGGCAGCCTGCTATCACCCAAAGAGCTTCTTATGAGCCAAAATTTGCAAGGTGGGAGTTGATTGATTTTGATGCTGAAGTCAACCCATATGAAGCCATGTGGAGGCTTAAAGAAGAGAGGAATCATTGGAAATTGAAGGAGTAAACCGTTGCAAGTTGCAGATGCTTGCATTAATAGACGTCACACAAGGTTCTAGTCTTATTTTCCTCAAGAGGCTCCTTCTCTATGCAGTAAATGTGAAACCCATGCAGCAAATAATCTATATGTGCTAGGCAATACTAATGACTGGCTAACAATCCCTCAACTCCAACTATCGCTGCCCAAGACTTAGTCAAAAAAGGGCAACAAACCGCGCCAACTAGAGAGCCCGCATACAGTCCTCAAAACAAATCTGTCATAAAATAAATATTTGGACGGCCCGCTAGGAAATGGATTAAACAAGTCACATTTTGAGAGATCTCATAGAGGATGATCCCTTAGATCGCAGGTCTGATGGTGGATGTCAATCATGAGAGAGTGGAGCTATCACCATGCGTGAGGATCATGTGGGAATGAAGGTTCCTGTTGAGGATAAGGAGGCCACTTTGGTCATTGAGCCAGAGGTCAATCTCAACCAATAACTTCAAAAAAAATGCAGGTCAAACAGGTTGTCAAATAGAGCTTGATAGGGGCCTTTAAGGGGTGGTGGGACTTGGTCAATGGAGACTGGAAGGCAAGTGTGCGTAATTAGATTTGGTAGATCAAAGTATCTGCTAAGGCTGCTGCAAATTTGTGGAGGTGAGCAAAAAAAATGTGTGCAGGCCTGTCAAGTGTGGTGTCCCTTATGTTAGCAGCTGCAAATCAAAAAATAAATCCCATGTCTTTATTTTCTTATATTGCTGCTCAAAAATCAAATCGCACCTCTTCTAAATTGCGACTTCTTCACAACTCATGCAACAATCTCAGTCATGAACAACAGCACGCCCTTAGAGTCTTCTCATAGCAGCAAACAGGCTAGAAAAGAGTAATTGTGATCTGCAAACAAGGTTGAATAGGCCATAGGTAACATTGCAAAAAATACAATAATATTCTACAAAACAAGTCAAAAAAAATTGCACAATATACCGAAATGGCCAAAAATATCTGCAAAATGCAAAATCTACTCAAACGAGCAAAGAAGGGCACAAGGCAAATTGGCCCTCTGCTAAAAAAGAAAATCAATTTTTTACAACTTTTCATAGAATAAGCACAAAGGCCCCAAAAAATTGCAAAAAATGAAAATTACCGAAATTGACAAAACGAAAGGTATTTTTTCGTTTCCCAAGCTTTCTAGACACAATGGCAGTGTTCGTTTGGCTCTATGGCACTCCGTTGATAGGGCTATGTGCAGGAGTCACCTTGATGCGGGAAGGAACATGCTCTCATGGCTTTGATACCATGTTGGAGAATGCCAAGATTAAAAGCTCGTATTTGATAACCTTCCACAAGTGAAACAATGAACACAATAGTATTTCTATCAAGATGATATGAAGAGTGTGTAAATACGATGATCAAGCATTGCATATATATAGACAAGGATGAGGAGGTGAGAAGGTAGGAGCAAAACTCTAACTACCTCTCCAAAGATGGGACACTTATAAGCTCACTTGACAAGTGTGTGAGCAAGTGTCAATAGGTGTCCCAAGTCATGAGGACACATGTCTCAACCATATGAAGTGAGACAAAAGCAAACGAAAACCTAAGTAAACTTAAGCTAGGTATCAATAGGTCAATCCTAGAAAGGTGATTGGCTAACTAGGTATGATAATGACGATTTACACTAACATTGGATAAGCACCAAAAGGGGACATTACAGGACATGCCCCTAAACTTGGAGAAGCTATGATAGCACCATATATGTACAAAACTTAATGGCTAGAAGAATATAGAATAGGAGGATATAATAGAAGAGAATACAATATGTTAAAGAAAGACTAAAGAAAGAAGTGAGATATCAATATAATGACAAATTATAATGATAGCTCTATAATGAAGAACGTCTAATGATGCATAGATATACTTAATTAATAGATGAAGATGTTGGATGTTTTGTTGTGTATATGAATGCACGCATAATTTCAAAAAGAAAATTGTAATTTGCCACATATGTTATCTTCCCCTTATGCATCACACAGGAGTAATTACTACAACACTATTAAACTTAGACTCTTGGTCTATGATTTCTTGTCAACAAGACTCAATCATGTACCCTCAAACTCATAGAGTATGATCTCATTTCAATCAGATGTGTTAATATATAATTTGTTAAAGGATAAGACAAGCACTCAAAGTAAGTAAACATTTTGCTCAATAATCTCTATTGAATACAAAAAGTTTGTATGCAATTTTTGTATTGTTGTCTTTTCATTGCGGTGCCTATTGAACCTTCCTTCGAGCAAGTATGTCAAACCTCATTCAATTCCTATCTTCTTTGCAAAATTTTGGGAAGTTGACCTCTTCAAACCAAGATTTCGCAATATATCATCAGACTAGTACAATCAGCTCTTCAAAAGGATCCTAAACTCCAAGAAGGTCATTTTAAGAAGCAGCCTTGGTGTAATCATTTTTAGAGGAGCATGCTATGCAGTCCAGTGAGAATTTTTTGGACAAGACTTGCAACACCTTTCATGTTGTGACCCCTCCTCAAGTATCTACCAAGTGGCTAATTAACTTTGGAGCGTGTTGCCATATGACTAACCACAAGACATAGCATGATGACTCAGTTCTCACTGTTTCTGGCAGCAGACAATGCAAGGTTGAGGTACTCCATCTTCCTGCCATAGATCCAAATCTGCTGTCTGTATATCATATCAACATACAAACAAAAAGGATGAATTTTGATCAAAAAAATGGTAGTAAAGGATATGAATGATAAGTGCAATTTGTTAAATCAGTTATTTTGATAAGTCAAATTAAATACAAAAGCTAGGAGAAGCCAATCCATTGTACAAGACCTTGAAAAATGTGGCTATAGCTGTGAAGACTAATGATATGAGCTCTCTGTGGCATCGCAGGTTGGGACAACAATTTCAGATCTTCCTTCTA
>VDFB02297682.1:88277-194531 GCA_007258455.2 Sequoia sempervirens
CATAGGCAAGGCCATCAAGTGATGAGCCCCCGAGGCATTAGGTCGGGCCCCTAGGACTTTTCTTCTGAGTCTTGTTTGAGACTTGTCGTTTATTCCCGATAACGTAAAAACTACCATTGATTTATATAGCTTCTCTTAGTAATAATGTGCTAACCATCGTTGATCTTATGTGTGTGCCAAGTCATGTAGACCTTGTAGGTATAGGCATTGGGAGCAAGGACTTGTCGATAAAATAGAATGTAAGAGGTATGTTAAGCTGACCTAAGTAAGTAGACTCTATTGCCAAAGTTAGTAAATCACTTCTATCTTTTCTTGTAACTTGTGTGATCATTGAATATAGCTATAAATAGTGAATCGTGTTGTTGTTGTCTTATAAGTAAACAAAAATTAAAATAAAATAAAAATAAATAAAAATTATTGCAAAATTAGGAAAGATGCTATAGTTTTGCCTGGTTATTTAGTGTGTAAAATGTGGGCATGAGATTGGTCACTTTGTACCTTATTTTTCATTAATTTCTCATTCTTGTACTCAATGTACTTCTCCCATTGATATTAGGGAAAAATTATGTGATGAACTATTGTATCTTTGATATGTTGTATCTGTGGAAATATACTTTGCAGTTGTATTATGAAACTGTGATTTGAATTGCAATGAAATGATGTATCGTTTTCCATGCTTGTGATCATTAATAGTAGTGTGTCATCACTATGTGTTCTTGGTTGTTTAGTCTCTTCCATTTGATAAAAGTTTATGATTCGTAATGACCGTTTCGTGTACCCCAGAGGACGTGAAAGATTTAGTGAATGCATAATTGCTTTTCGTGTAATGTGTGCACACATTCATCATATGCAATGTTCCGCAATGTTTCACTTTCAAAAAAAAAAAATTGTACGGTGTTTGTTGTCCTTTGGGGTTCACACGGCGGGGCATTACACCATGGCAAAATGCGCCCATGCTTGGAAAGTCAAAAAAAAGTCAACAATTATCATCCTGTAGCTAGGCCAAAATGCGCCCAAGGGAAGTTGATAACAAGAAAAAATTTCTAAGTGTTGAACTCGTCCTCCACCACCCTCCAAATGTGCCCATCCTGCACAAAGGTGAAAATGTGCCCAAATTGCAAGTGAGTCAAAGTAGTCAATAAGTTTCATCCTGCACTTATGCTCAAATGCGCCCAAATGGGGCCATGCCAAGACAAAAATAAGGTAGGCGAAGAGTCACAAGATGGCGTTGGAAAAAGTTTATCCTCCTTCCCCTCTCAAATGCGCCCATGCAACAAAAGGTCAAAGGAGTCAAACAAATTTCGTCCTCCTCACCCATCTAAATGCGCCCAAAATGAAAGCAAGTCAACAAGTCAAAGATTTTCATCCCTCACCTACATGGAAATGCGCCCAAATGAGGTCAAGTGAAGACAAAAACGGAAGTTGAAGAGTCATCCTTCATGCAAGCCAAAATGCGCCCAAGTTGAAGATAGTAAAAGTGAATGAAGGGTGGTGAACAAGGTAAAAGGTGTTGAAAATATTTTCCAAGGCGTGGTGAAGTAACTATCCCTCTTGAAGTGTCATATGCGCCAAAGGTGGTGAGGTAAGATGTTGAAGTGGTGAACAAAAAAAAAAATTCTCTAAGGCAAGTTGAATATTCTTCCTCAAATCCTATATGCGCCCAAGGTGATGTGTTATAAGGTGAAATAAAGTACTAGGCGTGGTTTATTCTTCAAGTGCTATATGCGCCTAGGATGGTGAAATGAGAAATAAAATGATGTGATGAAAATTTTTCCTAGGCGTTGGAGCTTCAAGTGTAAATGTTTTCCAGATGTGAAATAAAATGCAAGGTGGTGAGAACAAAATTGCTAAGCGATTTTTTTCTAAGGCGTTGAAGGTGATGGAAGTTAAACATGATATGCTTGCAGGAAGATATTCTAGGTGAAATAATTTTCTCTCATAGGCAAAGTGATCAAAGCTAAAACTTCCAAGGCGATATTTCTCTAAGGCAAAATTTTCAAGATGATTTAAAATTTTCTCTAAGGAAAAATATTTTCTTCCTTAGAAAATATGCCTAGAACTCAAGGTGATGAATTTTCTTCTTAAAGCACGAGCAAATTTTTCAGAGATGAAGTCAAAAGATGATGACAATACAGGATGAATTCAAATTTCTCAAGTCAGAGCAACAGGATGTTCACGGAGATGAAGAACGGATTTAAATTGATGGAGTAATATTTTCTAAGGTTCAAAATTTAAAAATTTAAATGAACCCGTTCGTTGGGTACCCATGGATTCGAAGCGTTCTGGAGAAAATTCTCTTCTGGGTACTGGACATTTGTGATGATAGATGGATTTCTATGTCTTCAGCACTTCGCCAATGCTTTTTGGGTGAAGAATTTAATCAGTGCTCGAATTGTGAAATTTTCCTAAGGAAAATTTAAAATTCTCTAAGGCAAAGTGAATAAAATGTGTTTTCAAGATGAATTTCTCCGGACAACGAATTTGAAGTGAATTGCCTAGATGATTTTGATTGAATTCTTCGATGATGAGTTTTCTAGAAGGCTAAAGGGAAGTAGAATTTCAAATTCAAATGGCAGAATCCAGTGGTGAATTAAAAGATGAATTTAAAATTAAATTTTTAGAAAGCAAATTCAAAAGATCAGTCAAAGGCAGACTTCTAGAAGGTTGAGAGATTCTCTGGGACAAGTGTAGGAACTGCAGTCCCAAGCAGTAGTGGAAATTTAATGCCTTTGCCTAGACTTGGCTCATTAAGTTTGAGTTTTGCTATAAGTTGAAGTTTCATAAAGCTAGCACTCATTGAGGAGAATTAGATTTTAGCTCACGAGTTGAAGACTATTCAAGATTGAGTTGTTGAAGATTTGGTTAACGAGCTTAAAAGTTCAAAATTTTGCTAAGTCTAGGGGTTTAATTGAAGAAGTTGAGATTACGGATTCTGTGAAGTTTGAATTTGCTATTAGCAAGCTAAGAAGGGCATGTGAGTGAAATTTCAAGAGTTTAAAGTCTTGAATTTAGCAGGGTATTCTTTGAGCTTCGATTTGTTGCTAGAGTTTGGAAGTTGCAGTGCAAGAGAATTTTGGAGATTTGAAGATCATATTGTTGAACAAGGCATGTGAAGTAAGTTTCAAGACCATATTGAAGTGCACACTTGCTAAGTGCGAAGTACGAATTTACCAAAGTTCAAGTTGCTGATTGAAGTTGCTGAAAGTAGTGAAGTCGTTGAAGCTTGCTTGGAAATTTGTTTCTAAGTGATTGAAGTTCGAAATCTTGTGAAGGAGAAGTTGAGATATGCAGATGAATAGAATGTTGCAACTTCTCAAATTTTAAAAAAGTCGACTGTGTTACATCCCAAATTGTGACGTTACAATTTACCATTACTAGATAGAGTAAATGTAAATACTGGAGGTGAATTAATGATGCATGTACCTTGTTTTCAATATGAATGTTGTTTCATTTGATGTTATTCTTGGTGAAATATTGCATAAAGGAGAATAGAAGGTTATTGATTTATGAATAATCTAACTTTTGAAATGTTTCATGTATTCTGCTTTGTTTTGACCATATGACTCCCGTTGTCGTGTCATGAAATCAAGAAACAGGTTCGTACCTCTAGGCAGAGGAGAGATATCACTCGGGGAGGAACTTGGTCAGGTAAACAGTAACGAGTACCAATTGGACATACACACACAAACTATAGACTAAGTAAGCTAAGTCATTGTTGTGGTTAAGGGTGAGTCATCTGTAGGCTTGTTTTGTATCATTAGGAGTCGTATCTTCTTCTGAATGTGTAAATAAGTGATGCTTGCCAGTATAATCTTAGGTGGAATAATATTTCTTGTTAGAAGTGGGTACGTGTATATATACATATGAATACGATATGTACAAGTATCCATAAGTGCATTCATGTCGATACAACGTATTAGAGCAGATGGATATGCCATACATGTGCGTCGATATGAGTGTATTTATGAATACTTATACGTAAAGTAAATATACAGGTATATACACATGAATACGTATCCACAGCTAACCTGTTGTTATAAGTATATTGTGACGGTATATAACCTAAGAATTTATACATATACATGATTACGTATAGTATTGACTGGTTCACAGTATATGTACGTATAATGTAGATGTATATACATGTGCAGGTATAAAGATAAATATATTTATATATTTAATATTATATTAAAATATAAATATAATATAGTTTTTACAAGTATAGATATGTATACGATAGTATTTAAATTATTAATTTAAATAATTATACATTTGTAAATTAAAACTATATTATATAAATATTTTAATAAAATAAAATATATATAGATGTATTTAAATAAAAGATTTAAATGAAATTTAAAATAGTGAAATGAGACTATATCATGAATTAGAGAATATAACGTTTTCTTAAAAATGACGATTTTCTCTAAGATGTAAATACTTCTTTGAATCGAATTATTTGGGCTTCGATTTTAAACTTTGAACCATTGTCAAATGCGTCATATATTTCTGTTGAACTTTATTGAAGTGGTAATGAGTTAAAATAAACTCAAAATTGTATTCAAGCCATTAAAAATGGCAGAATAAGTAAAAACACGCGACTAGGGCCAGGCGTCTGAAAACGGCCGACTAAATTTGTGCTTAGCATTAAAAAAATGGAGATGTGGACTGCAAACAATCTGGGAAATAGTCTTATACCAGACCCACATATATCCATTGCTGAAGAATCGCGCAAAAACCAGGAGGTGTCACGTTTTTGTGAACTGAGATTATGCGAATTGGATAATGCATCATTGTTGTCAGATAATAGAGGTCGAAACCCTCTCCAATAAGCAACACGTTTTTACTTTGAAGCTTTCCAAGCTCTGTTGGCAGCATTGGCGCCATAAGAAGGGGAAACAGTTAAGTTTCCAACTCTATTTAAAGCCTGTGATTGCTCACTCATAACACACAAGAAAATAGAAAGCAGAAGTTCGTTTCTGTTCTTTCAAGAGTGAGAGTTGTTTTAGTTGAGAAGGCATTTATCAATTTGAAAGCACAGTTTGGGTATTCATCATTTGTTAAGGAAGTCGAATTTCTTCAATTGCAAGAGAATTTTCTAATATGGCTGAGGAATTCGTATTTGTTTATTCTCCTGGGAGTTTATTCATACTTCATTCAGAGCAATACAGGTCTGAGAATTCTTACATATTTCCTGAGTAATGTTCATATTTCCAGAGAAATCATATTGCTGTGAGCATTTATAATTACTGAGAGTGATCTTTAACTCCGAAAGTTGAAAGTAATCATTTGCTAAGAGTTTCTATACTTCCTGAGAGCATCTCTATGTTCTGGAAGTAATCTTAATGCTGAGAGCATTCGTATACTATGGAGGTTCTATTTGTTGAGAGTCAATTGTGATTCTAAGACTTGGTGTTGTGGGACTACTAGATCACCATTACCCGTTAATCCGAGCTTCTCTCAGCCATGACCATTGACAGTTTAAGAAATCATTCTTAGAAGAGTTTAAATCTGAGTTAGAGTGACAACATTCTGGGAGAATAATCTATGTGAGATAGGATAGAAGCTTGAAAAGGATTTGCAAGTTGCTTGTTTTAGCTGAGGTGCTGAGAAGATAAGCAACAAATTCATCTTTCGAAGGAAAGTTTTGAAATCAGGCATGGGATATTCCTCTACTATCCACTCCGTTCTTGATTATTTAAATGAAAAGGAATCTTTGTGTTTACTATTGTGCATAGGTAGAAAGTCAATCATAGTTGTATTTCTGTATGAAAGAAAGAATGAGTTATAATGTGAATTGCTTGTCTACTTGTACATAGAGAGTAAATTAAATGAAGATTCAAGGTTGCATATTGTGTAAATTGCACTAGGATCATAGGAGGGAATTGCTATGAACTCCTTATAAAGAGTGTATGTATGCTTATAGCTATTTAATACTAGGGAAAGAATTGAGGGTATTTAATAGGTTACCGATCACAACTAATCGAAGAATAACTTAGTCAAGTTATTAAAAGCTCCTAGGATAAATATGTCCAGTAGAAGGGAGATAGTTGTGAGTACTTGTTAAGTTGTTCCCCTTTCTAGTAGATAGCTTGAAGTAGGACATCTAGGGTACGGACTACCCCGATAGACTAACCTACGCGTAGGGTAAGATAGCCTCAAGTCAAGTTGAACCTGGTTAGTGTATGTGACAAATGACCTGTATTCTTCATTGAACGTAAACACTTTGGCCAAAGTAGTGTAAGGAACCATTTAGATGTAGTACTACACTGTCAGTTCATCGTGATCCCGAAATACATCCTAGTTTGAGAATTGTCGGTTGCACGGAATCTAGCTTTGTAGGATCACAGCACTATGTCCAGTTGGTAGTCGTTAAAGGTTACCCAACCAATCTCTTCTTCGAAGAGAGGGCCGTTCATTGCAAAATGATCGTGCGGGGGACCGCATTATAAGTCTGTGGTTGGCGGAAAAGCGCTCGGGTGATGTTTCTCCTCCTCAACAAGCGGCCGATGTACCAAGATTTGAAAGGACTGATTCTTGGACCTTCTTACTAATATTTGTTCTAAAGCTCACTGGAGCTATGTTAGTTAAGGTATGTATTCATGTTTCATGTACTTGTGAAGTTATTATATTGAGATGGAATCTTTATTGTAAATTGATATAGCATCATGTTCATGTTTTATCAATAAAGAAAAGGAAAATTTTTATTGCAATGTCATGATAACACGTTTACATACTTGTAAGATATAAATTATGAAAATTTTAATTTTACCAAAGGGTCGGGTTGTTACAGACTGGCAGCCCTACAAGGTATTTTATTTTTCTAAGTTAGATTGTTGATGAATGTTTATTGTTCTGCAGATGGCTAAGGCAAGGGCGACTAACAAAGATAACAATGGTGCATCCAGACAGGCTATGATCAAGAAGCTGAGCAAGACATTTATGCCAAAGTCAAAATTCATTTCGAAGTTCGGCAAGCTGACAGATACCAACTTGGGCTCCGTTAACCTAGAGACTTTCAAGAATAGAATGCTGGCGATTGGTAATCATCGACCTTCGAACACTTCACACAACATTGTTCGAAGTGGGTTATATGCAGCTGTTGGTTTCCCACCAGCCATTCAGTGTTCGGAGCTAATGATGGAGTGCGCCAACTGCTATGAGAAGGATCACAGGTCGATCATGTCACCAGATGGCCAAGTGCTCGCCAACCTCACTCCTGCTGCCATTGGTGACGCTTTCGGGATCCCGGTACGCAGAAGCATGGTTTACAAATCCAGAGAGTAAGCTGAGCGGATGTATGCTTTTGCATTCGAGAGATGCACGGAGACAATCAATACTCACTGGATGAGCAATCCCAAGCCTTCTCATACGAAGCTGCCGAAGCAAATCATAGCGGAGGACTTGAAGCAGGAATACTGTGACCTCATCATGATGCTGAGCAAAGTTGGTGGTTGCCCACAATCATTTATTTTCGAGCCATGGATGTTCTACTACATCAACCTCGTGCTGGAAGGGAAAGACTACGTCAACTGGGCCGAGATGATCAGTGACAATTTGCATGAGCAGCTCTTGAGCTTGAGAAGGACGAAGACGTTTTACATGAGCTCTTACATCATTTATATGCTGGCTCGTATGACGAAGTATCGAGGAATTTCATACAAGGAGCCTGTTGGTTGTGGCTCTCACCAGTTTAAAATACATGAGGCTTGTCTGCAGTTGCATTTGGTAAGCACTACTCATTACAAGCGTGTCAATGACGCCTTCACCATGCACATCACGAGATTGCTTCAGGAGCGGTTGCATCACAGAATCTCGAGAGAGGCCCAGGAATTGATTGAAAGGTATGGGTGCTGGTTTATTCAGTTTCCGAAGTTTTCTTACATAAGGCTGCAAGGTTTTTCATCATATCCATATAGGCTGCCTAAGTACCCAACCAATAGAATTTTGATGTTAGAGATATCTAGGCAATTGCTCACCTACGATAAGATTCAGAAGAAGGAGGTGTTGACTTCCCGATTGTCATGGGCAACTCAGATAAAGTGTGTCCTACATTTCAGGCAGCTAGAGAGGTCGAGAGTGAGCTTCAATTTTATCACTTTTCCTATCACACCAGCCTACAGCACTATGATCCGCATAATAATATCAAATGGGTACTGTCAAAGGAATTCAAACACAAGGCAAATATTGTGGATTATTGGGCTGATGCATCAGATGAGATTGAAGTCAGGAAAAGAATGTTCTCTCGGTTGCCAATTACCATGATCAGAGAGTGTGATGTTGTTCCAGTTCCAGACCAGGTGAATGAGGACATGGACGTTGTCCATCCAGACTATACAGCAGTGAGAGATACTCCGCTTCCACTCCCGGATTGGTCAGAACCAGAGGTTGCTGACTTGGACACACTTTCTATTCCGGTCCTGACATTTACCAGAGCATGGGTTGATAGGCGTGTGAGTAGGTTGAAGAGTAGGTCAATTGCTTTGACTTACAATTTGATGGGAGATCACAGGACACCCACCACCGGTAGGAAGAAACAAATCACACGAGGTCCAGAATCAGAAGGAAAGAGCCAGTTCGGCAGGGGCCTATTCAGCCAGAGCCTCCACGAGTTGCATCGCCCACGCCATTGGAGACACATTCTCCAAGTATACAGGAGGTTTCCTTGTTTGCTGATCAAAGGAATGCATTGAATTATGTGCAAGTAGTACAAGAAAATAATCAGCCTCCACGGAGAGAGTCAGTTGGCCAGAGCGTCAACGCACCTAGTAGAGTTGATCAGCAGACTGATGAGGGGACTATTACTAACCCTCAGTTTCAGCAAGAATTAGAGACGGCTTTGGAGGATGATGATGATATAGTTTCAGGAGATACTCAGCCGCTTGAGGACGATGAGCCTCACCAGAATGATGTAGAGGTTGAACAAGTTCGAGAAGTAGAGGCACAAGAACAGCAGCCCTTTGATATACAGTATACAGTGCCTGATTGGCTTAAGGATAGGATGAGGAGAAGCCCCAGCGAGGAGATTGATCCAGCAGTTGAAATGGAAGAGTTCTTGAACAGGATCAATGCACCTCCATAGAAGAAGAGGGCACGAAAGTTTTCGAAGATCTCCACTGAAGAGGACGGCTCTAGCACTCTTCACGTAGCTGTGCCTCAAGTTGATTGTGACCGAGATGAAGTAGTACCTGAGAATTATGTGGTCACAACTTTGGACTTAGGATGCCCCACAGGTGCACAGATTGTAGAGGAGTGTGATAACTCCTACCTTGCCCTCAAGGACAGGTTATTCAAAAAGGAGGGAAAGTATAAGAAATTGAAAAGAGAGCATAAGGCTTTGATTGGATATGCGCAACAGTTGTCCCGTCCTCGTGGACAAGAAATTCCAGTGATAGAGCTTCCACCTGAGATACCTAGAGAGTCAATCAGTGGCTTGTTGGAGTTAGGAAAGATGGCACAGGAGGCAGACAAGTGGGTCACAGGAGTTCGTGTTGAGACAGAAAAGTTTATGGAGGACCTTGCTTTTTCTTTTCAGCAGGCTTCTAATATTTTGGCACGAATGGAGGCAGTTGATCATGCTTGGGGGGATGCTTTTATTTATCAAAGTAAAGTGATTCAGCATCTTGAGGCATTGAGGCATGTTCCTTTGCGGTTGTTGATTGATGGAGGAGTCATTCAGGAGAATGACAGGTATGATTTCTCTAGATGGTATTCTTTAGCAATCACGGGACGTGGTTTCTTTGACGCAGCACAGGCGGATTCAGCCAGGATACGGAAAGCTATGGCCAATATCATTGATGGAGTTCAAAACACTTTTGAGGCCATATTTGCTAGGCGGTTGAATCCAGATGAGGTGAATATTGATAATTTGAGGGGTAGGCTGGTGCCTTTCTTTTCAGAGGTGAAGACCTTCACACAGGATGACTTTGAGAACACCTCCACTTTCTCCAGTTTGATTCAGAGCACGCAGGATTCCTTAGCTGCTTGGAGAAAATCTTGTGCACAGCATGAGACGTCAGTCACAGTGCTAGAATTCCAACTAGATTGTGTTCCACCCATTTCAGTTCAGGAAGTTGAGGTTGTACTTGGTAGGTTCGTTGAGTTTGCAGCCAGAGAGAAGGAGAATGGGAATGCACTGCTGGACGAGGATCTTCTAGAAGACTGACTGATTGTGGGCATTTATTGCCTTTACTATTTTTGGGAGTGAGTGGGAATCTTTGTTCATTTATTACACCACTCCCCATTCTGGCAGTTTTTAGGGTTAGGGCTGAGGTGGCTTAATCTTAGCCACTCTTTTGATTGTAATCTTAGCCGTCCATTGGACTGGGCTACCTATATAAGGGGGAGTCCCCCTCATTTGTACCTCATTAGAGATTAGACACTAGCATTAGATTTGGAGATCAGAGTAGAGGCATTTTGTTTGATAGTATAGCATAGTGTGGAGAAGAAAGAAAGTTTTCCCTTTGAAAACTTTTGTGGAGATTGTTGTGTAAAACTTTCATGATAATAGATCTTTTCATTTATGGTGGAATTCGTCTTTGTCATGGATAGCTAGCAAGGTCTCTTCATCCTTTCAAATCCAAGTAGCATAAAGTAGCGTAATTTCCATTTCATGCAAGCAGTTTACTTTGGATGTGTGGTGCTTTATTGAGGTAGCTTCATTTCATTCCATACCACTAGCAGCTTCTTGATGATAAGTTTGCCTTGCGTGGTCTACTTGAGATTATCTTGAGTTTAACTTCGATTGTGATTTGTATACTTATATGCGTCGTTCTGATGGTGTATGTATGCTAAATTGTAATCTAAACATCTTTTGCTATCCCTTTGAAGATTGCACCAATTTTACTGAAGTTGTCCGACGTGAGGCTAGGTGAAATTCGGTTGAAGTCTATTGAAATCAAGCTCCACATATCTTGCATTTAGGATAGAATATAAGTTTCTTAGGCCCTATACTCATTTACTTCCGCAAATTTATGATTAGTTTTAGGAAAACGAACTTATTGCCAAATCACATGCACAAAATCCCCTTCAAATCATCTACCTACTATTAACTGCGAGAAGCTTGAACAATTGTGTAAGTCCCCTCGTAAGAACACAGCAATACACATCAAACCAACTGAGGGTATTCCAAGTATTTCGGAACCTTGGAGTTGAACGTGTGATCTATCTCGCAATCTTAGCACACGGAATACTTTGATCAAGAGAGAACGGAGTAGCCTTCGGACAACTTTGTTCTTCGGCTGATTGGTGAGGTCACAAAAATCACATCAACACTAAGGACAAACAAAAAAGACTAAGCCAATATGTCACCGAGGTAAGGAAGATCAAGGTGAGCGTGTCACTGTTTGAACTAATGAAAGTGTCGGAGATAAGGGACACATTCTTTGACAGCCTGAAGGACCAAACACAAGATGTAGCCAACACAACTCACAAGGCTGCAAGTTCTACAACTAATGTAAACGTTGTTCAGGATGAATAGTGTCAAGAACTGTCCCAGACAGAAAAGATCGCTCAAGGATCTCAGAGTTCCAAAACAACTCGCGGCTTGTATGAAGTAAAAGAGGGCATAGAAATGCCAGGCCAACAGTCAACCAAAATGGAGCAAACACACCAAAGTTCAAAAGGGCATAAGGTAGAAGAGCAATCTGCCAGAGAAATAGAAGTTTCCCAAGTTGGAAAGAATAGTAGAGCGAAAGAGACAGAAGCTGGAATACAGAAAGGGAGCCCAGTGATATTTTATCAAGGGAAAGATGAGCCAGCTCCTTTCCTTGTTTCTCTCTGGATTTTCAACAAACTCCTACACAATTGTCTAATCGACTCAGGAGCATCCAGTAACGTCATGCCTTTAGCTATCTGTCATAGATTGGGTTTGACACCCACTAAGACAAATAAGAAAGTGACACAGTTAGATAAAACGGAAGTTCCAGTCATAGGAGAGTTGAATAATATCCATATGCAATTATCATCCGATCCCAGAATTCAGCATTTCATCGACATTTTTGTAGTCGATATCCTAGATGGATACAGAATGGTCTTAGGACGAGACTGGACCCGCAGATTGAACGGCTACTTCGCCATTGATTTCTCACACATGTGGTTACCATGGAGGGGTATTCCTAATCAAATTAGAGTTGAGAGCACACCGAGACTTAAGCTAATGATTACTGAAAAAGGAGAAAATAATGAAATTCTCTTCTATGAGACAGACCTAGGACAGTATAGGCCAAAGGCCTCAGAGGTTTTGATGCTGCAATGCTCGAATAATCGGGAAGATTCACTAGAAATTGCAGATCCTGCTAAAGATCCCACTGAAAGTGATGAAGAGCTTTCACCAGATGAAAGTGAGAGCATGTTCAAAAATTTTAGAAGATTTGTGCTCAGGAGTACTGTTGATGTGTTTTTCGTGACCGCACCAACGCAGAATAAAGTTTCCCAACAGATACCCTATTCTCTCTTGATCAAAGTATCCAGCATGCTAAGATTGCAAGAAAGTTCATGCGTTCAACTCCAAGGTTCTTTTAGTGCGAATACGCTCAATTGGCTTGATGTGATTTGTTGGTATTTCAAGGGGACTTACGGAATTGTTCAACAGCAGAGAAAGAAATTCAAATGCTCAAAAGATTTGTCTATGAAGCGCGGGTTTCCTATTCTAACCAAAAAGTACTGAATTGAAATGGTGCAAGGTTTAGAGATTCTAAATCTATTCTAAGGTGTGGGACATGGCGATCAATTCTCACCAGCTTCAACCAAGCTCTGTTTGCCTCGCTTCAGACTTCCACAGAACTGGTGCAATCTTCAGAGGAGTAGTTCAAGGTGTTCAGATCATAATTCAATGCGAAGACACCATCACAACGACGCATACCAACGAGTGAATCACAAACGAAGTTAAGTCCGCAATGTTCCAGTTGACCAAATGAGGCGAACTCACCATCAGCGAGCCCACTAGTGGTATGGATAGACAAAGTTTGCTCAAACTGAAGGCCACATTCCACAATTAACATCTACTTGCATGGAATGAAAATTATACTACTTCAAACTATTTTATGCTACCATTTGAATCGGAAGGACGAAAAAACCTTGGTAGCTACTCACAACAAAGACGAAATTCACCATCAATGAAAAAGCTCTTTTATTGAGAGAGTGTTCACAACAATTTCTTACAAAGTTTTCAAAGGGAAAACTTTCCCTCTTCTTCAAACTACACTATCAATCTATACTAAGCTACTTCTAAGCTATCACCTAGTTGTCTCTCTACTCCGACTTCTACTCTAATGAGTTACAAATGAGGGGGACTCCCCCTTTATATAGTTGGCCAAGTCCAGCGGACGGCTCCGATTACAATCGGCTGGATGGCCCAGATTGTGCCACCTCAGCCCTAAACAAGATTTGCCCTAAAAACCGCCACAAAGAGGAGTGGGGTGATAAATGAGCCATAATATCCACTAGCCTTCTAGAAGATTCCATCCTTGAACGCGTTCACACTATTCTCGATCCTCTCCTTGACGTTGTTCTTCAACTTCGCCCGAGCTTCCATTCTTTGTCACTTGAGTTATACTAAGTCCCAACACTTAGTCATTTTTCGCAACTTTTCTTCCTTCAAGTGAAACTCATAACTTTATCTTCCTCCGAAGGTTGTAATATCATCATGCTTCACCACTTCAAGTCATCGTGCTCTGGCCTCAACATTTCTCCTGCAAAACAAGCACGAAGAAGAAAATTAGAACATTTCATAATATAAATTCAACTTACCTACCAAGATTCTCACGCTCTAATTTTCAAGCGTTCATCGCCTTCCTTAGTCAACTTCATCCTTCTGCATGATGCCTTAACCAAATTTTCAACTCATCTTGCATTCTGCTCGGCGCACTTCATTCTGATATTTCATCCAACTCAAGCTCGAGGAAAATCCCCTCATCAGGAATTTGATCAAAAATCATCTAGGCGATCACCTTCAAATTCATCTGCCAAGGCGTTTTATCTTCAACAACATCATTTATTCCTTGCCTTAGAAAAATTTTCAAATTTCCCTTAGGAAATTCATCAACCTGGTGCCCATCAAAAATATTCACCTTGAAGGCCTCAGCAAAGTGTGGAAGACTTTAAAATCAACTCCTCATCGATAATCTTTATTACCCAGAAGAAAATTTCCTTCAGAACGCGCTGAACCCATGGGTGCACAACGAACGGGTTCACTTAATTTTCTTGAATTTTGAACCTTAGAAACTTATTTCCCTATGAAATTTAAATCCGTTTTCCACATCAGTGAAGATTTCTTGTTGCTCCGACTTGGAAATTCTAACTCATCCTGCAATGTTGGCACCTTCTGACCTCATCACTGGCAACTTCACTCAGACTTCAGGAAAATCTTATCACCTCAGAGTCTAGGCGTATTTTCTAGAGGAGGAAATATTTGTGCCTTAGAAAATTTTTGAATCACTTAGCATTTTTTTTTTTTTTAAAAAAAATTTCCCTTAAAAAATTATATTCATACTTCAATCCATCTTGCCAGTGGTGAGAAAAATTCATCAACTTCTCTTAGAAAATATTTCTTGAAAGCACATCACACTTAACATATTTTATTTTTCATCTGGCAATTTCAACGCCTACGCATGTATTATTCATCCTTTGTATTTTATTGTCCATAAAATTTCCAACGCCTTAGCAATTATCATCAACGCATTTGACAATTGATGAAGGATAAAACCACGCCTAGCATATTTTATTTTCCATCACCCACCACCTTACACACTTGAATTACTTTGGGCGCATTTTCTTTGTCATGGAGAATATTTTCAAGGCCTAACTTATCACTCACCAACCTATACCTGCTTGAGTGCTTTTCTCATACTCAGGAGAATGAAGACTTTCAACGCCCAACAAGTGACTTTTGAGCTTCCTTAATTTCGTCTTCACATGGCCCCATTTGGGCGCATTTTACCATGCAAGCAGGATGAAACCTCCCACGCCTTGACCTCTTGGAATATTCTCTCCTTGTTTTGTCTTGACATGCTCTCTTTTGGGCGCATTTAGGCCTAGTAGGAGGATTAAAATTGTTGACTCTTTGACTTTATTCTTGCATGGGCGCATTTTATCAGTGGAGGAGGATGAAAACTTACACTTAGAAAATTTTGCAACATGAGACCTTGAGCTGGGCGCATTTTGCCATAGGAGCAGGATGAAAACTGTTGACTACTTTGACTCACTTCTTTTTTGGGCGCATTTTCTCCCAGCTGCAGGATGGGCGCATTTTGGGGGGGTGAGAAGGACGAATTCAACACTTCGAAATTTTTTGAACTCTCATGCTTCAAGGTGGGCGCATTTTGGCATAGGAGGTGGATAAACTTTGTTGACTTTCCTTGACTTCCTGCTTCATGGGCGCATTTTGCCTAGGTAGGTGGATGAAGTTCTTGACTTAGAAATTTTCTTAGCCATTTGTGCTTGAGGGAGCATTTTGCTATGTGAGGGGGATGAACATCAACACTTAACCATTTTTTTCCTCGTCCCTGCCAGTTTCTCCATGCCTTACTATAAATAGTAAGCCTCTTAATTCTTACACCTCAGAAGCTCGGATCGATTTGAAATTTTGAACACTAGATCCTCGTGACTCCATTACCCTGCTGACATTGCCATTTCAGGTTGACTTGCTAAAAATAGCATATTTCTGGAGATGTTTTACTATAAATAGCAACTGCTTGCTTCTGATAGCTCCACTGCTCTGATTGACTTGAAATTTGAATGAGGCGCTCCTCACCACGTGACCTTGCTGCTGGCATCGGCGCATGCAACTGATTTGCTATTTTTAGCCTGTTTCCAAAACGACTTACTATAAATAGTAAGTGCTACGTTTGACTTGAAATTTTTCCAGCAGATAGCTTGAAGGATGCTGATCGCGGTGATTTACACCGGTTTTCGAAAATTCTGACTTTTTACCCCTCTTTTCAGGCTCCGAAGCTGGAAACCCTAATTTGCTTTGCATGCGTATCAAATGATCTTTGTTTGTCTTCATTTCTGCTGCATTGCGATCAGCTCATGATTCTAAACTACTGGGAGGCGGCTGTCGGGACACACCTGCTAAAAATAGTAAGTTCCTTACTAAGTGATTATCTTCGTTTGCATGTCACATCACTGCGAAGCTCTCGAAAAAACCCATAAGGAATCATCCGACATGCAAAAGAAACCCTGACATGCAAACCCTAAAAATAGCCTCCGAAGGCTGAACTCTGAAAGTTGTCTCGTTTTGCATGTTATACCGTTATGAAGGTCTCGAAAAACCCAAAAGGAATATGCCGACATGCAAAGAAAAACTCTATATCTAAGCCCTGAAATCTGCTCTGGAAGCTGAAATGCTAAAAATAGTAAGTTGTTCGTTTCAGCTCAAATTTTGCACGCGAGCAGCTTGATGTGTTTTGGACGCAGTGTGACTGTCGGAATTTCAAAAATGCTGACGGATAGCCTGCAATTGCATGCTTACTAAAAATAGTAAGTACCTCAGAATCCGATAAAAATTTGTTGGGAGCTTGCTGGAAGCACACTAACACCAATGTTAAGCTCAATTTTCAAGTTATTCACTTCGTTCGACCTTGGACTGACCAGGAAGGCGGAAACCCTAATTTTCATACTTGGCCAAAATCATGTTTAAGTTCAAAGACGGGAACGTCCCCGGAAAGACAGACAGCAGAAAAGAGGGACAACAACAAAACGACCGAAAAGCAAAGCCAAAATTAGAGGGGTCCCCATTTGCAATGGGGCGATGTGTGAAAAACGTCACAAGTACAAGACAAGAGAAAGAATTAGGGACTCATGCTTGTATGCAAGACTTGTTATTGCCCAACTAGTGTCGGATCCATAATGCTTTCCATTCCAAGTTCTCTTGCGCAATGTGCAAAGTGGCTCTAGACCAAGTACGTGCAAGAATTTCCCAAGATGCAAAAGCTGAGTGTCTTAATTTGACAATGCAAAATGAAGACAGTGATTCTAACAGAGAGCTATCATCAAGAGAAGAGATAACACAGGAAGTAAACGAAGTTCAAAAGGATTCAGTTCAAAAGAAAGAAACTCCCATTCCTCATCAATTGCCAAAGCAAGAACAAGTTTGGACCTTGAGGTTCGATGGTTCAAAATCTAAGAAAGGCAACGGAGCTGGATACGAGCTTATTAGTCTATCAGGCGAGACTTATTTAGCCGCCTTGAGATTGCAATTTCCATGTACCAATAATGTTACGGAATATGAGTCCTTAGTTCACGGATTGCTCCACGCAATTCGCAAAAAGGTCAAAGTGCTACATGTTTATGGTGATTCAGAAATTGTAGTAAGGCAAGTGAGGAAAAAATATGCTTGCCACGACAAAAGACTGAGAGGATACAGAAACCGTGTTTGGGACCTCATCAAAAGCTTTGATGCTTTCAACATCAAATCAGTGTATCGTTCTCAAAACAAAGTGGCAAATTCCTTAGCCCAATCAGCAAGTTCCTTAGAGCCGCTGGAAATGGATGCCGTGAAGAAATTTACAATAGAAATCACTTCAACACCATTAGTTCCAAATAACATTACAAACTTCCAAGTGTTCGACGACGACAAGCACATCCTTGATTTCTGGACAAATTCAGATGTTTTCCTCACTCAAGTCATTGACAAAGAAGAAGACTGAGGGGAAGCTGAATTTGATACCGAGGGCATAATGAATTTGAAGACCAATAACATTCCCAGAGGAATGATACAACTACAAAGGATCTTCGATCAAGATCAGATCAATGCCATCAAGTACCAAAGAGAAGGAGGAGGCCAACATGAAGTGATCAACCTTGGAACGCAGGAAGAAGTTAGAAATGTTCTCATTGGTAAAGTGTGCACAAATGAAGAAAAAGAAAAGATAATCAAGAGTTTAAAACAATTCAAAGACATTATATCCTGGAGTTATGAGGGTCTGAAAACATATGATACTTCAATTATTACACACACTATTCCCCTCAAAGCAGGCAGTAAACCATTTAGACAACGCCAGAGGCCTGTGAATCCTCTGCTTGAGCCCCTCATTTTTCAAGAAGTAAAGAAGCTACTTTCAGCAGGCATTATCTTCCCAGTACGCCACTCAACGTGGGTCGCCAATTTGGTGCCTGTCCGAAAAAAGAACAGAGAGATAAGGTTGTGTGTAGACTTCTGAAATCTTAACAAATCCTCGGAAAAGGACAATTATCCACTGCCCTCATTAGATGAAGTCATTCAAATTGTAAATGGATCCCAAATGATGTCATTCCTCAATGGATATTCTGGCTACAATCAAGTGCTCATAGAACCTGAAGATAGGCTTAAGATGACATTCACAACAAAGTGGGGCACATTTGCTTACAAAAGGATGCCATTTGGTCTGATCAATGTCGGAGCCGCCTTTCAAAGGGCTATGGATATTGCCTTCAAAGATCTCATAGGGAAGTGTATCATCGTCTACATGGACGACCTTACTGTGTTTTCAAAGAGGAGAGAAACTCATGTCAAAGATTTGATAAGGATATTTGAAAGATGCAGAAAATACGGAATATCCTTGAACCCCAAGAAATGTGTATTCGGGGTGACTGAAGGAAAATTGTTTGGCCATGTGATAACAAAAAAGGGTATTCTTATCGACCCTGATCAAGTAGAGGCTATTTCAAGGATCAGCTTACCGTCAAGTCAGAAGGAATTGAAGTCTTTCTTCGGAAAGATTAACTTTGTAAGAAAATTTATAACAAGATTCGCTGAGATAGTCAGACCCCTGAATGAAATGCTCAAAAAGGATGTAAAGATAGAATGGACGGAGCCAACGAGAAAAGCTTTTGAAGAAATTAAACAGGCCATAATTGATGCCCCTGTTTGGTTAGTCCTGATTATACAAAGCCTTTTTATCTCTACTCTTTCGCATCAGAGCATACATGTGCCGCAATGTTAACACAAAGGACAGAAGAAAAGGATGAACATCCTATTGCTTTTATGAGTGCACCTTTCAAGGATGCAGAGCTGAAATACATGAACGTTGAGAAGCAAGCATATGCTTTGGTCAAAGCAATAAAGAAATTTTGACACTACATATTGAGAAGTAAAGTCTTTGCTGTAGTCCCAGATGTGACAATCAAAACTCTCCTAATGCAAAACGAATTAGGAGAAAGAAGAGGAAAGTGGGTCACAATCATTCAGGAGTATGATGTCAAAATTCAGCCAATGAAGATTGTCTACGGCCAAGGTTTGACACAGACCATTGCCACCGGACCAGGACTTGTACAACAAGTGTATGAACTTCAAGGAGTATCCCCTGACGAATGGTATGACGATATTGTATACTTCCTTCTCAATCACAAATGCCCAAACCATTTAAATCCAGTACAAAAGAGGGCTTTACGAATGAAGAGCCAAAGGTACATGCTGCAAGGGGCAGTGTTATACAGGAGAAATCATGAAGGAGTTTTTCTAAGGTGCCTGGGAAAAGAAGCTATACAGACAATAGAACATTTCCATTCCAGATTTGGAACCGGCCACGGAGGAGCGCTTGCAACAGCACACCAAATTTTGATGGCCGGCTATTATTGGCCGACAGTATTCAAAGATGCATACGATCACGTGAAGACTTGCCATACATGCCAAGTCACTGCCGCACGAGAGAAGAACCCAGCTATGCCACTACAACTTGTGATTGAAGTGAGACCCTTCGCAAAGTGGGGGCTCAATTTCATTGGTATGATCAATCCACCTTCCTCGGCGCAACACAGGTATATTCTAACCGCAACTGACTACTGCACGTGGTGGTCAGAAGCTCAGGCTTTGAAATTTTGCACTTTTGATATTGTAATCAAATTTTTGGAAGAAAACATTATCACCAGGTTTGGTTGTCCTCATGCTTTAGTGTGTGATAACGGTTCTGCGTTTTCTTCATTAAGATTTTCTAACTAGGCTTTCGAGCATGGTATCACTATGAAATTTTCATCAAATTACTATCCCCAAGGCAACGGATTAGCTGAATCCACAAACAAGAATTTATTGAACGTCATTAAGAAACTGCTAGACAAAAATCCAAGGGATTGGCACACGCAATTGAGATTCGCTCTTTGGACGGATAGAGTAAGAGTAAAGAGTTCCTTGGGTACATCACCCTACCACCTGGTTTATGGGGAAAATCCAATATTTCCTATACAGCTGAGGATTACAACTTTGCAGTTCATGCAAGAGTGTTTGGAAGAAGAAGAGAGGGTCAAAACTAGATTGTCGCAGTTACTCCTTTTAGAAGAAAGAAGAGATCAAGCCTTGGAGAAATTTTCCAAACACCAAGATATTGTCAAAAGATGGTTCGACAAACGAGCGAGAGTTAAGGCATTTCGAATTTCCGATTTAGTCCTTTGTTGGGACAAAGCTCACGAGAGAAGAGGAGACCACAATAAATTCGACAACCTATGGATGGGTCCCTTTCAGATTTCGGAAATTTTGGGAGACAATGCTTTTAAACTGAAGGCACTAACTGGAGAAGAAGTTCCATTGCCCGTCAACGGGCAATTCTTAAAGCATTACTTCCAGTCCTAGACTCCCAGTGGATCTTGTTTTGCACATAGTTAGATTTGATTTCTTTTCTTGTTTGGGTTAGTTTTTGCTTTCGGTTTTCTTGCTTTCTTAGATTAGTTTGCTTTGTTAATTTGCTTGCTTTCGTTTGCTTTCTCTTAGATTAGTTGTTTTGAATAAATGTTGGATCTCCATTTGCAAGAAAGTAAGGTATTCCAAATGTACATATTGGTCTTATTCCGCAAAGTAATGTTTCGATTATTCCATTGATAAATGCTCGTTAGGAATCTTGGAATCCAAGACTGAATCCTTCTAGTTTAACTTTAGGTTAGGATTTGTACTTGGCTAGAAGGGGAATCGTATATTGTATCCAGACACTGAGTATTGAAGATCACTATATTTTTACACATTTAATAATTTCTCTGAGTCATTATGGTTTCCTAGGGAAAGTCAAGGTTAGGCTAATCAAAAGTCTAGCTCTAGCACCACTATAATACTCAAACCCATGTGAGCTTCATTGCTTACAAGCCAAAATGTGGAAATATATGAAAAGAAAAGGAATTATCAAAAGAATAAAAGAAAAAATGAGAAAAATCTAAGCATTTGGCTTTTGGGTGTTCGGACATCTCTATAGGCGTGCACTCAAAACGATCAATCATCAAAAGAGAAAAACAAGAAAATTAAAAGAGATTATAAATTGCCGGAAGTAGAGCAATCTTCGTGAGTTTATAGAAGATAACCTTGCCGAGGCTATAGACGCTCGCTAGCAGCAAGGCTCTATCCAAGGATGCTTTTGGAGTTAGGACAAATTACAAAGCCTGCCATGACAGAACCAAAGAGTCATATTGATTTCATGAGATGGAATAAACGCATTTACACACACTTGTGATTGAAGGGAAAAGTGTCTTGATCCAATCTAGGGTTTCTTTTCTTTCTGAGTACACTTTTAACCTAGAGGTAAGTTAGTTTGATTTAGTCAGAGATTCCAAATTCAGAATAGGTCTTTATCTTTGGAATGTTCAAGAACATTCCTCACATGGAATCGCCAGATGTTGTGACCTAATTCACACCTTGCCCCATTGCAAATGGGGACCCTCATAATTTGCTTTTTAGGGTTTTGTCATTGCGTCTTTCTTTTCGTCCGATCTCTGTTTGGGGGATTTGAGTCTGAATTTTGAATGGTCACCCGAGTCAAGCAAATGAGTTTTAGCCTGGATCACTGTGCAAACGTCGCCATCATGCTTAGGAGGCCTGGGAGACGAAAATCGACTGTCATTTCAGTCAATTCCGACACCTCCCAGTTTTTAGGGTTTTTCACTTTGGCCCCCAATTTTTTAGGACCTACTTTTTTGGCACTTTTGAGCAATTCTGAGATCCCTATTTTTTAGGGTCTATTTTTGGAAAGTTGCTATTTTTGGAAAAAAATCTATTTTTAGAAAGTTTCTATATTTGGAAAGGTCTCGAGTTTCGAAAATCCACTCAGAAGTTCGAAAAGATCAACGAAACTCTCAGAAAATGGATTTGAAAATTTTTTGAATTCATGGTGAAATTCTGGAAAATCACAGAAAAAAATTAAAAAATCTGGAAAAAATCGTTCAAAAATCACAGAAAAATGGTGAATAAAATGAAAAATCAGTCATGAAATAATCAAAAATTGATAGAAATCTGAGAAACTCATGTAAAAATCTGAGAAATCCATGAAAAATCTGAACAATCATGGCAAATTGATGACTGAAAATCATGGTGAAGGCATGAAAGAGGCCTGAGATGAGTAAAATTAATGCCACAAAGCTTCAGCCAGACAGTGAAGATGGCCAGACATAGATGTAACTCCGCCCCGCAGCAAAGAGATGCAATGGCTAGCCATTTAGCAAAGTCCGCCTTAGGCATAAGGTTGAATGGCAAGCCATCCTATGAAGTCCGCCTTGGTTAAAATGTTAAATGGCATCAAAAGTGGCCAAGTCTGCCTTGGACATACTAAAGAAGATGGCAAGAGACAAGCTGAAGTCCACCCCTATCCAAGTGTGAAGTGGTAAGGAAACAAGTGAAGTCCGCCTTGGACATAAAGGAAATGGCAAGAGGAGAGGTAAAGTCCACCTTGAATGGCAAAGAGATGAAGAAAGTCCGCCCCTATCCAAATGTGAAGTGGCAAGAAAACAAGGCAAGTCTGCCTTGAACATAAGACATTGGCTTGAGAAGTGATGAAGTCCGCCCAAAAGGTGGCAAAGAAATGAGGCAAGTCTGCCATGCTTAGAAGTGTGAAAATTAAAATTTTTGCCTAAGAAATTAAAAATATATGCTTGGCACGTTGAAAATTCACCATGCTTGAAAAGAAAGAGAATTCGCCTAAGTCCAAACATTAAAATGTCTAAAGAAAATCATGCCAGATGATTTGGGAAGACGAAATAAATTTTGCCAAAGACTCTGGACGATAAAAAATTACGGCAAAAATAATTTTGGACAATAAAAAATTACGGCAAAATAATTTTGGACGATAGAAATTACGGCAAATAATTTTGGACGAAAGGAGTTGTGGCCAAATAATTTTGGACGAAAGAAGCTATGGCAAAGTAAATTGGAAGAAAAGAATATTCGCCTAAGGCAAATCAAAAATTTTGAAAATCAAAATTGCCTTAGACAAAATAATTTGCCATAAAACGAACGGGTTGGAAATAACACATAAAATAATTATTTTAATTACTTTAATTATTCATTTTCCAACACCCCAAAAGGATAAACTTGAAAAAATCGAAATTGGAAAAAGGACAAAAGAGCTTTATTCAACTAGCGTTGAATTTGGAAACTTTACTAGATATTATCGTTGAAGATAAAACTTGCCACCCGGAAGCTAAGTAAAAGACAAGTTAAAGCTCAATTTAAAGGAAACATTTGAAATTTGCTAATTGGATCGATTTTCTCAAGAAAAGTGTGAGAAGAAATTTGTCTAAGGCACGAAAGTTGAGTTTGCAGCGAAGTGGAGGAAACAAATTTTTTACCAGCTTGCATTGTGATCGCCATCATTTCTTTTATCCAGAAGAGCCAGGCAGATTTACTTTGTCCACTTCATTTTGGCATAAAACTTCATCATTTATTTTCTTTCCTGCTTGATTTTTCACGAAGTCTAGTTTGACAACTAGCTGGAATATATTGCAAAGTGATTTAAATTTCGAATTCTAAATATTTTCTTTGCCTTCTCCTTGCAGATTTATTTTCGAAGCGGTAAGGATGAAGTTTTCCAGCAAGGGTGTGCAGATGCAGTCAAAGATCAAGTCCAAGTGGGAGCATGTTGTGGACACCAATCTTGGCCACGTGGACCTCGATGACTTCAGGAAAAGAATGTACGGGAGCGATGGATGTCTGCTTTCGCCAATCGTGATAAGAATGATGCGCAATTGAATTGTTCACGCAGCTAGATTTCCACCAGCAAAAGAGTGTTCGGAACTTATGGTGGAATGCGCATTGCACTATAATGCACGAGAAAGGCAAATAGAAGCTCCTAATGGAAGAGTTCTCGCATACTTGTCTGAGCCAGCCATTCAGGAAAAAATTTCGGGATTCCAGTTTACAATAGAATGTCCTACCGCACTAAGGAGGATGCACTTAAGCTCTACCAGAACCAGCAAGACCTTTGTGCATCCAACATAAACAAGACTTGGTTGCTGAAGCCCAAACCGACTGCAGGAAAGATGCCAAAGAAGTTGGTCAGAACACATTTCAAGGAAGAATATGGTGACATAGTTTTGCTGCTGAACAGAATAGTAGGCAACCCTCATGGTGCGCCTTTCGAAAACAGGATGTATTATTTCATTGATGAAATAATTATTGAAGTCAAGATGTTTAACTGGTCCAGAATGATCAGTGATAGCCTCCATAAGCAGTTGGTTAACCTGGAGGAAACCAAGACCTTTCACATGAGCTCGTACGTCATATATTCGCTTGCAAGGTATCACAAGTATTCTGGCTTGATTTGCAAAGACATGGTTGGCAATGGCGAAGGACAACTCAAGGCATATGATTGTTATCCGCAATTGCAACTAAAAGAGAAGTCACATTTCCGACGAGCTCATGACACCTTTCTGATGTACATCACTCGGCTTCTTCAAGGCGAAACACATCAGAGACTCACCCGTGAAGCCAAGAGTTTGATTGGCAGATATGGATCGTGGTTCATCCAATATCCCAGGTTCACTTACATCCGGATCCAAGGATTCTCAGGAAATCCTTATAGACTGCCCATATATCCAACCAACAAAATGGTTTTGCTGGAAGTGCTAAGGCAATTAGAGGTGTATCAAAATATTCAAAGGCCAAAACAGAAGGCAGCTGTCACCTTTCCTTTTTTCATTGGCAATATGAAGGAATCGTGTCCGACGGCTCAAGCAGCGGAGAGTGCTCAACTGGAGATCCAGAAATATCCGTTCATATCATATAAGTCCAGGAATAACTTTGATCCACTCCATCACATCAAGACTGTGGACGGAGAGAAGTACAAGCACCAGGTAGACCTAGAAGACTTCTGGGCTAATGCAGCAGATGAATATGACGTGAGGAAGAGGTTGTGGTCAAGATTGCCACTAAGTATGATAAGGGCAACGGAGATTTTCAAAGTACTTGATCAACTACAGGATGACGGAAGGTATGTGCAGCCAGGCTTCGATCAAAACGAGCCACTCCCCCCTATGAAGTGGTCTGAGCCTGAGATGGGTGACCTTGCAACATTCATGCGACCTGTTTTCAAGTATTCTCAATGGTGGATAGATCAGCAGGTAGAAACTCTAAGGCAGAGAAACGTGCAATTCACGTACGAATTGATGGGCGATACAGAGTCCTGTTCTTCAAATGCCGATGCATCTCATGAAGATAGGCCAACAGATGCCGCCAACTTGGGAAAGAGGAAAGAAATTGGTAAATCTACAAAACAGAACAAGGATAAAATGATAGATGAAGGGCCTTCTCGAAAGAAGCACAAATCCAGACCTCTTCAGTCGGCCACTTCCAGAAATATAGAAGAAATACTCGCCATGGATAAAGAGTCTTTGGAGAATGTCAGGATTCCTTCCCCAGTCAGAGATGTAGAGCCAATACAACTAGAGCACGATGCTCAGCCTTCTCCTACAGGCACCGAGATCCTAGAATCAAACAATGATGTAGATATTATGGATGGAGAATTCGAGGAAGCAATGATTTCAGCCCTCAAAGGAATCCAAGAGGATCCATCCGTGCCGGAAATTCCAAATATCCAAGAAGTTCATGGTATACCAGAGATTCAGGAAGAGCAAGAAGTGCGAGATATTCAAGAAGTCCAAGGTCAACAGGAGGATGGAATTGAGCAGCCAACCATCCCAGATTGGCTAAAAGAAAGATTAAAAAGAAAGGCACCAGTAGAGGTTCCTGAAGAAGACAATGCCACAGATTTCTTGGCAAGGCTAGAGCAAACTGTCACGAGGAAGAAGGCCAAGAAATTTTCCACCATCCAAAGGGATGAAGTTGGCAATCGCACAATACAAATCGTAGTACCTATAGCCGATAAGTTCCAGGATAAGATTGCCCCGGGTGAATACGCCATCAAGACCATTGACATGGGTCCAACAACGAAAGGGCAAGAAATTGAGGACTTAGACAATTCCGTTGCCACCATCAAGTCCAGGCTGGAAAGGGAAGTGGCCAAGAAAAAGGAATATAAAAAAGAGATTGAGTGCCTAAAAAATTACATCTAGCACTTGACCAAGCCACTAAATGAAGGTGATCAAGCAGCGCTTCTACCTCCAAACCCTTCACTAGGACCAGTCAGAAATTTTGAAGAAGAGTTGACTATGGCAAGAGAGGCTAAGGATTGGATGGATGGAAGGAAAGAAGAGGCAATGGTGTTCGCGGAAAAGTTGGCATGTATGTATGAGCAGGCTTTCTTTTTGCTGTCACGGGTTGCAGACTTAGTAGAATCTTGGGGTGGCCTCGAAGACATTCAGAATAGGATTATCCCATTTATTCGAGAATTAATAGGCATCTCCAAACAAAGGTTGATTGATGACAGGATCATTGAGGCCGGAGCTGCATATTATTTCAGTGGATGGTATTATGCTCTGATTTCACGGAGAGGAGTCCTGGAAAAGATAAAGCAGGATGGCGCCAAAGTTGAAGAACAGACAAAAGAGATTCGGAGTAAAGTTTACTAGATGGCTGCAGATATGCTCGATAAAGATGTTGTCTGGAAGAAACATTTGCGGCCAAAGAATTTAAAAGAACAAGTGCAAAAAAAATTCTCCACCATCTTCGGGCCACTCATGAAAGAAAACTTCACCAGGGTATTCAACTTCATGACTGTCAGAAATACTTTCTTGCTACAGGAACCAGAATGGGCGGCCACTTTTGCAGGGTGTGCTGAGAGCTTGGACTTGCAGGAATACAACGTCAACGTGCTGCCGAACATTGCCATGGAGGAGGTCAGCTCGATCGTGTCCAGATTCACCGAATGCAATGCCGCACAAGTGGATAAGAATACAACTCCAGATGACTAAGGTTCTCTCCAGTTAACTGGTTGATGTTTTGGAAACCCTAATTAGGGTTTACTCGTGTTAAATCTAGGCCATTAATCTCATTTCAATCTTGGCCATTCATTGTAATTCAGAAGTACTATATAAACCCCCCTCGCTCTCTTTCATTTCATTAGATCAGATTGAGAAGAATTAGAATTCATTAGAAGGCATTAAGAGATTATAGCAGTTAGAGAATTAGATTGTAGAAAATAAGAGTTTTATGAGATTGTTGTGAAAACACTATTCTAATAATAAAGTTCAAATGCATGAGGTGCCCTGAATCCTTGATTGTCAAATAGTTGCATGGTCGCATATTTTCTTTCTCATTTAGTAAATTTGAATTAGAATGTATGTTAAAAGAATGATGGATTGATAACGGAGACTAGTGAAACCCAGCTCATACTTTCTTTGAGTGGATGCTTTTCACTCAATGTGCAAAGTTAGACTGAGCTTTTTTCGTGGATGCTTAACTTTTGTTTGGATAATTATTGTTCGATTTGATGGTAGTTATTCATTACGTGAAAATCATAAGGACATTCCCAAAAGATTGCACTTGCTCTGTGTAGTTGTCGTTTAACGTGGCGAAGTAGAGTATTGTTTATTTGGTTTCATTTAATCTTCGTCGTCTCTTGATTTCTTAGGAATAGCATAGGATCTCTAAAACCCTTAACCTTTTTTATTTTTTATTTTTTTTTTAAATCAAAAAACCCAAAATGATACTGTATTCATGTCTATACTTTCCCGAGTAACTTGCAAAGTAAATCCCAATTGTGCCCCCAGCAAATCACATCAAAACCACAGAGCTCATCCGCATTCATCTTAAACATTGGAATTGCCATATGATCTTACTTGCAATATTGGCATATAAGGTAGTTTTTCAAGAGGGGATAGAGCGTCCTAGACACTTGATTCTAGAAATGTTTGTTGTGTCATAAAACACACATCAACACAGTGTGTGAAGGATTAAAAGAATTAGAAAAGGGATGCAGCTGTGAGCAACCACTACTGGACAAAGGAAGATTTACACTATAGCAGCCACTAATTCCAACAGCTGTCAAAAGGGATCAAAGGTGCTAAAATGTTCGGAATTCATAAAGAGGTTATGAATAAGACAAAACCAAATCACCAATAAAAACAAAGACAAAGGTAGTAATAGCTTTTTTATCCAAAGTGGGAGAAGACAAAAGGATATCAAAGGGTAAAATAAATCGCAGAAGATAAAGGCAACTCGTTCCAAAAGGTGTTAAATAATATTACAAAATGAAATTATAATTAAATTTTACTTTTAAAATTAATCAAGACGCATTTGAAAAGTTATGACTCTTAAAGGAAAAATCTTTTTAAGAGAGGCCAAGCAAGGAGGAGGCATTTTCTAAAAACATTTTATTATCTGATTTCTACTTCTTGTGGAGCATAGAACTTTGATTCAATTAACCTAAAGATGAAAACACTCTACGTCTGGAATTAGAGGACGAAAAACCCATAATTCCTTAAGAGTAATTTCACAAGGAAACCACTATTGCACAAATTTGATTAATTTCAGTTTGAATTAAAATATCCTTTCAGTAAGCAGTAGGTCATGGCATTCTAAAGGTGGATATCAGGCAGATTTTAGGGCATTTCAAAGATAGATTACTGCAGATTTGGGATGAAATAGCAGCCACTTCAAGCATTAATCTGGTTTTTTTCTGAACTAAATTATGAACATTAAATCGAATTAAAGAATAAACATTGACTAAAATTGCTGAATCAATCTCTTCAAGAAGCAATAAGGATTTCATATTATGTTTAATAGTGCAAATACCTACAAAAAATACTAGGATTTGATATTGGCATTATTCCCTTTGTGCAAACTAGGATGGTTGTCAGCTAGGGTGGTTATATATATTTTTTAAATTAAAGAGATATTACAACCGTATCAGAGTTGGATCTTGCTAGCTTGTAAAATTTTCATCCCATGCAATCAAGTGATAGAGCCAGCAACTATCATCTAAGGGAATTTAGAAAACTCAACATCATTTTCCTAAGAACAAAGAAACAAAAAATCCTTTGGAACTTGAAACCAAAAAATTAACTATGGAAAGAGAGAAGAAAGCTTCACAAGATCTTGCTTATAAGTTTGAAAGGAAGTTTGAGCTCATGTTAGATATGATGAGGCAAATGTTACATATGATGTGTAACAACCACAAAACACAAAAGAATGCAGTAAATCCCAATAATCAAAATAGTGAGGAAAGTTCTTTTGAAGCCAATGATACTCACCATAATAAACAGAAAAGTCACACATAGAGAACCATTGGGTCTATTCATGCCATATATGCAAAACATAGAGATCTCCCTCCAAAGATTCAAGAAGCAATGACTCACTAATTATATAACCATGAAAATAAATGGAAATGAACCAAGAGTTGAACCTTGATCTCAACCAAGACGATGTCATCATCAGCAAGTTTTGGGTAAGCTAACACTAATTACATATGATGGTTCTAATAAGTGTATTGCTTGTGTGTGGGTGCAAAATCCAAACACATACATATCTCTAAAACCTATGACTGATGATGACACCATCAAATTGCCACCTTACACTTGGAAGGCATAGCACACGAATGGCGATACCATGGGTTGGTTAACCAAGGTCCTCATCTAATTGGCACGTATGATGAATTTTGCAAAAGTTGAAAGATTTGATAGAAAAGATCTTGAGGTCCATTTTAGGAAGTTGGTGCAACTAAAGCAAGACGGAACAACGAAGAAATGTGTAGGAATTCCAAATATTGTCAGTAATGGTGTTGGATGTTAAAGAAAGAAGATTAATTGTCATTTTTATCAAACGGGTAATTGAACCTTTTAAGGGTTTCTTTAAGGCATTTGATCCATTGACCCTTTAGGAGACTATTAAAAGACCTTTGAATTTAGAGACATCAATGACCAAGAATAAGTTTTATCAAGAAACCCCTCCTACAAGGCAGAATAACAAAACTTTTAAAAAACAGTTTTCTCAATAAAAGGCATTACTACCAAAGAGCAAGTTTAGATAAGTGACCAAAAATGAGCTCTGCCAAAATAAAATGTATTTTTCTTGCAAAAACCTATGGGACTATAAAAACAAATGTTTGGGAAAAGTTCAAGTACATTACATGCAAGTAATATCTGATGAGGGTTCAAAGAATGAAGAACCAATGCCAAAAAAAATGATGAATGTGAACCTGTAATGTCACCTTTTTGGGATAACCCTAAATCTTATCCTAGAATCACACGCTTGATGTAGTTAGGGCTGTAACTTACCACTGAATGCTTTAAACAACATAAATCTTGGCTTTAGGCCCTACAATCATGTTAGATAATATTGAAAATATAATTCATGTGATCAAAACATAATAAATGTCTTATCAATTTAAGATACATAACTATTCCAAGACAATCTAAACTACCAATATCCATAATGCATAGTGGAAACCTTAATCGTAACAAGACTTGGATGACAAGCAAGATAAATCCGCCCAAAGCTATCCATCTAAGCCCAAGAGCACGAGCATCCGACCAAGACTACCCACCCCTTGGCCCTCATGAGGCACACTTAGACAACCCTCATGGGGTGGTCTACCCAATGGACATCTTGTATTTGCATTCCCTATCCTTGCTATCTTATCCATCCTCTTGATGATTGAGACTCCTTGGATCCATCCTAACGATCAATCATAGTTTGGCTTGATAGGAAAGTCTTGAAAGGGTTGCCTATAAACTACTCAACCCATCTAAGCCCAAGAGCACAAGCGTCTGACCAAGACCACCCACCTCTTGGCCCCCAGCGGCAGGAACGTCCGACCAAGACAATTCCACCCTCAAAGTGGCATACTTAGCATGGGAGGCCTGTAAACAACATCCTCCTAACTCGCCTCTTTCAACCTTACATTTGATTAATCATAGCGTGAGGACAATTCATAAATAAATATATATACAATTTATTCATTTATATTAAAGAGTCATAATTACTTATAATGCTTACTAATTGTTGCAGACATCCTTACTGCACAATCATAAATAATATATATATATATATTACTAGCAGCCTATCATGGTTTAAAATTGGCTAGGGAGAAGGGGTTTCCAAAATTTGGTTGGAAGGGGACTCATTGAATATTATCAACTACCGTAGGAAGCTCTCTCCTCCTTCTTGGTCCATTGAAAGACTTAACTTTGATGCTCTTTCTTTGTTAAACAACTTTGATGAAGTTTACATTTCCCATGCTTTTTGTGAGGCTAATGGTGTGGTTGTAAACTTAAGGGTTGGCGGTTTAATAATGACCCTCTGATGTCGATTAGACTTTTGATGGTCAATACTCTCGTTGGAAATTGTGGGAGGATGAGTTGTAATCTCAGGAGGGATCTGGGCATTATCTTTATTTGTACCTCGAGAAGAAGGATCGCACGCTTTCTGGGTGTGATTTTCTCCTTAGCTCTTTTGATTATCTGCATTTGTGCTTTGTGGGGTTTCATTTCTACAAATTGCTTGGTGCCTTTGGAGTTGGGGGGTGATAGATGTAGAACAAAGCCCTTTTCGTGTGTTGAGATCAAAGCCAATGGTGAAGTGTGGAAGATTTTACAGAAAGGTGGGGTCACTCCTTTTATGGAGAAATTGAATGGGTTTGAGTCTAAGACCTTGTAGGAGTTTGTGGAAGCTTGGCACGATCAGGTGCTTAGTATGTTTGGTATTGACATCATAGTTAATGAGGAGTTTATAGCTAAAGTTACAGGGCTGTTGACTCAAGGGAGGAAATTCTACAAAAAAAATCAATGTTTGGGGTGGCGAGACTGAATATAACTGAGGGATAAAGATAAGGCAAAAATGGTTGAACTCCAATGTGGTGGCTTTGATCGCACCAAAATTAAACCAATTTGGGGAGATGCGGCCATGGTGCTAATGCGGTACTTTACACTGGACAAGAGGTACACGGCTCTTTATGGGCACCATTTTGTGTTGCTTAATCATTTTTGCCATGGTAAGTTGGTTTCTTTCCCATTTTATCTTCTTTCTTCTTGGGAGAATGGGATTATGGATTACAGAAAGAATCCCAACAATCCCTTTTTACACGAGGGGTTCATGCTTTTGATTGTGGAGCATATCAAAGCTAGATGTGTTATTGTTTACCCTGTTCCTAGTAAGCCCAACAAGTCCAAGAAGAAGGCTAAGCCGAAAGGGAACTCTCAATTAGAGGAGGAAGATGATGGTGAAATGGAGTTTGAGGATGTTTCTACGGCCTGGTCTAATGGCTACCAGACGGATTTAGATTATATTAACCCGTCTGCTGGGGTTAGGGAGAGCTCAATGAAAAAAGCTAAGCCCTCTTTCTTGCATGCGAAGTGCCAAATTCCGGTTGATTGTGCAGAGGCGGATGTGAAGGGTAAAGGAAGTGGCAGGAAGGTTCCTAAACGAGGGCCAGTGAGTTGCAGTTTCCCATGATGGGGTGGAGAATTTGGAGGAAGAGGGGATGAATAAGGTTTGTGAGGTGGCAAAAAATGCTAATGAGGATAATATTCCGGATTGTAGTGGGGATAGGAGGGTCCCAACTAATGGGAAGGTGAATCCGGAAAATTTCATTGATTTGGATGTGTCCCTTGCAGTGTCAATCTCTGAAGGAAAAGGCAAAGAACAGTTTGCTCCGCCTGTTGGTTTCCAAGAAGAGGATCCTTCGAAGAGCTCTCATCAGGGGACAGGTTTGTATTGGGGCACGATGGATTTTACTCATGCTTTAAGCTTGGTGAAGGAAGGGGCAAACGTCTTTTTTAACCTACTTATGTCGCTTGTTCAAGAGGTCCAGGATCTCCATGGTAAGTATGACACGATTGCTCGTTGTAACATCTCTACTCTGAGAAGTTTTAAGGAGCAGGACTCTGTTTTTAGTATCGTTAGGTCATTGAACTCTAATCTCGGCCTAAAGGTGGAGGATGTTCCTAACATGGAAAGAGACCATAATCCAAGACTTGCTGCTTTGGAAAGGAATTCCTTGCAAATGCATAAAAAGATCTCAATGCTTTGATTAACCTCAGCAAGGATTCGCTTGAGACCACAACTGAAGGTTTGGTGCTTCTGAATGAGAAAGCAAAAGAATGGATTGGTAAGTCCCTATTCAATGACCCTTCGAAGCAGGCTGGTGGTGAGGACTCTGAGTTGGGTGAGCAGGCTAATGATTTGGGGACTGGACCGAGTGTTCGTACCTGCAGCAAAACAAAGAAGAACAATGTGGTTCCTATGCAGGATGTTAAAGAAATCATGGAGATGCATGATAAGGTGATAACAAAGGATATGGAAGCAGCAATAATATTAAAAGAACTTATTTAGTTGTTGCTTAGGTTTTCTCTTTTGTTTTGCTTGCTGCTGTTTTGTGTGCTTGTTGCTGATGATTGGCTGATTGTTGTTTAATCATCCTGTTGTTTTTTGGGACAGCTTTATTGCTTTGTCTTCATGCTGCCTTTTCTTTTGTACAAGGTTTCAGGGCCCCTTCAAAACCTGTTTTACGCTAATCAAAAACATATACATATTAGTATTTCTAGTTGGTTCCAATTTACAATGATATATATATATATATCCAATAACATATTAGCAATAATATCATTATTGCCTTATTATTTAAATCTCTATTTATTCATTCAATCTCTACTTTACTAATGCATCCAACTTATTATTGTTTATTTCCTGAGGTTAATCAAAGCATTGAGATCTTTTTACGCATTTGCAAGGAATTCCTAATCCCTACCGATCTGCAGAACTTTACTTGTTGAGGTTAATCGAAGCATTGAGATTTTTTTACTCAAACTAATTGTTGCTTCTAAGGTATAGTAATCGTTGTCTTTGAATGCATCATGTCCTTTGATAGTTGTCGTTTTATGGTTTGTTTGGGAATCAATGCCTAACCATTTGTAAATGATATGAGACATAGGAAGGGTCGGGTGTTTAGTGATTTGAAGATATTAATGTATTCCATATGATAATTGTATTATCATAATATTATTTGTTTAACGATTTGCAAATATTAGTTTATTACATATGATAGTTGTGATTTAGATGGCCATCTTGTATATTGATATATATTATGTATTTCTCATTAATAAATTATAATGTTTATAATATTTAATATTTATATTTTAGTATTACAATATTATATTTAATATTTATAATTACAATATTATATTTTCATAATATTATATTTGTATTTATAATTATAATATTATCTTTGATAATTATAATAAGAATATTAAGTAGTTAACGTTTTTAATATGTATTTTGTTTCTCTTGTTTTTGATGCTTTATATTTAAATGTTACAATTTCAAGGACATGACAGTCCTCCCTGCTCAAATTTTCTTGTCCTTGAGCAAAGCCATTTTAACTAAACCTTTCTTTAATGTCATAGACATCACTTAACCTTAAAGCAAGAACATATATATATCAAGATGAGATTTAGAAGTATATCATATATCTATATGATTTTTTATGAAGAGGTTTTCCATTTATTTGACAAGGAAACCTCAGGGATTTTAGGGCATATTACAATTCTGACTAGGGAGATTGGTCAGGCAGTTCGCCTTCAGATTTTGAAGGTGTAAAGGTGTTGTACTACTAGATTTGCTCTTCCACAAAGCTCTAGTTGTTTATGGTGCCTTCAATTGATTGAATGCTTTTGAGATCTGTGTCATTGTCCCTGGTTTTCTTGTTTGGATTTCCTTCTACTTCTTCCTTGGACATTGCCTCTATATTACTTATTTGGCTTCTTTTTCCACATGTGTGTCCTGGTTCCAAATTTTCTTTGCATTTGTAACACAAATCTTTCCTTTTTAGGTCACTGTGGTTACAAATGTCCCATCTTCCATTCCCCATTGCATTTGCGACATGGTTTCCTCTTTCTACTTTCCCCTTGTTTACAAATATGAGCTTGTTCCCACTTTTCTTTACAATTGAAGCATAGTCCTTCCCTTTGAAGCCTCTCATGTTCATTATTAGAGAGAAAGGTGTTTTTATGCTGGTCTTTCTTGTAGGGAAGTTTTGAGTGTGCCTCTCTTGTTCTATCTCATGAGGTTGCATCCTCTAGTGTTAGGGCTTTATCGATTGCATCTTACATGGAGGTGGGTTTTAAGACGCTTACCAATCCTTGGGTTGGATCTTTTAATCCTTCTACAAAAAGGTAGGTAAGTCTATCCTCATCAACCCCTAGAACCCTAACTAAAATCCTTTGAAATTCTGCTATGTAATTCTCAACTAATCCATGTTGTTTAAGTTGAGTTAATTCTTTGAAGTCTTTTTGAGGGTTCCTTTTGTCAAAGTGTTTTATAAGTTTCTATGTGAATTCATCATAGGATGTTACGTTTTGGTGCCCTTGGGTGTGGATACCATGGTGCCACCATTCATGGGCCAATCCTTCTAAATGTAAGATGGAAAATTGGACGGCGTCTTCTTCTGTCATAGGGCTAAGGGTTAAGTAAGTGTTTAATTTTTGTATCCACGCAAGTGCTATGATTTTATTTGACCCATCAAAATTAGGGAGGGTTAGCTTGCTCACTCTATTCTTTAGGTCTTTGTTGTGTTTCATTTTCCTTTCCTTCCTACGGCAGCTCTTAATTTGGCATCACAGTAATCTTTAAAGGAGACATTCCTCCTAAACCCGGGGTTAAGTTTATTATATGCTTCCACGATTTCATCCACATTATCCGTGGGTGGTTCGTTTGCTTCCCCCTCTTCCATGCATTCTTCCCTAGGTAGGAAGTGGGGGTCTTGTTGGTCTAGAGTTGGGTGCTTTTGCGGATAAGGGATTATTGTTCTCTAAATGATTAGAATTAGTCTCCCTTCCATTATTGCTATTCACATTTTGGATGGCTTGGAGAAGTTGGGTGGTTCATTCATTCCTCTCATTTTGGTCCATGAGGGCTTGTGTGGTTTGTTCCATGAAGGTTCTCATTTCTTTGCTCATTTGTTCACTAATGGTGTTGTTTTGAGTGTTGTTTTCCCTAGGTTGTCTTCTTTGGTAAGTTTGCATTAATCAATTTTTCACAAGATGGCAAGATTATGCTCTGATACCATTTGTAATGTCCCCTTTTTGGGATAACCCTAAATATTATCCTAGAATCACATGCTTGATGTAGTTAGGGTTGTAACTTACCACTAAATGCTTTAAACAACATAAATCTTGGCTTTAGGCCCTACAATCATGTTAGATAATATCGAAAATATAATTCATGTGATCAAAACATAATAAATCTCTTATCAATTTAAGATACATAACTATTCCAAGACAATCTAAACTACCAATATCCATAATGCATAGTGGAAACCTTAATCATAACAAGACTTGGATGACAAGCAGGATAAATCAGCCCAAAGCTATCCATCTAAGCCCAAGAGCACGAGCGTCCAACCAAGACTACCCACCCCTTGGCCCTCATGAGGCACACTTAGACAACCCTCATGGGGTGGTCTACCCAATGGACATCTTGTATTTGCATTCCCTATCCTTGCTATCTTATCCATCCTCTTTATGATTGAGATTCCTTGGGTCCATCCTAATGATCAATCATAGTTTCGCTTGATAGGAAAGTCTTGCAAAGGTTGCCTGTAAACTACTCAACCCATCTAAGCCCAAGAGCATGAGCGTCTGAGCAAGACTACACGCCTCTTGGCCCCCACTGGTAGGAACATCCGACCAAGACAATTCCACCCTCGGAGTGGTGTACTTAGCATGGAAGGCACGTAAACAGCATCCTCCTAACTTGCCGCCTTCAACCTTATACTGATTGATCATAGGGTGAGGACAATTCATAGATAAAAATATATACAATTTATTCATTTATATTAAAGATTCATAATTACTTATAATGCTCACTAATTGCTGCAGATATCCTTATTGCACAATATATATATATATTTCTAGTTGGTTCCAATTTACAATGATTCCTTTGGCATATATATATATATATATATATATATATATATATATATATATATTCAATATCTACTTTACTAATGCATCCAAATTATTATTGTTTTATTTCCTAAAGCACTGGCTAAGTACCTTTTTCCAAACCTTAATATTTATTTAAACTGATTACTTGAATTTATATTATACTTACCTAATCCCTGCTGATCTGCAGAACTTTCCTTTATTTCCTTCTAGCCACATTAATGTAGAAGACTCTCCTCTTTCAGCCAGCGATCATATATAATAAAGACATTCTCTTTTTCTATATCAGCCACTATCCTCTATCCGTCTTCCCCCTCTATTCAATGATTCTCCTCTTTGAGATGGATCTCCTTTTATATCCTTATCTCAAGATGAAAGGACACATCTCTTTAGTGTAACACTCTACTTGATCTATAGTTTTAAAATGTAAATCAACTACCAGTTTCAGCCGAAGAACAACTAACTTGTTTTCATTCTAGGGTTCCAAATCGATTTCAACTGATTCAATTTAAATTCTCAACTAACTTCTAAGTTTTCAGTTTCAACTGAATTGAAACAACTAACGATTTTCACCAACTGTTTCATAGAAGATCAATAACTAAATAATTGTCAAACTAGGGTTTCTTTTTAAACAAAATACTAATTTAATATTCATTAACTAATTTCCTGAATTTTCCATCTCAGCTAAAAGAAACATTTAACTATCTAACTGATCAACTGCAGATTCTTACAACGAACATTTAACATAAAAGAATAACATTCATTGCTTAATTGAAAGTAAACTTCAATTGACAAAATGCATGTACTTGGGATTACAATTTGACATCACCATCATGTTGATTTGCTTGAACAACTTTATCATTGAAAGAAAGAGAAACATCATCAAGGGCTTTTCCGCCCAACCAAGACCAACTGGTCCCTCGAGTTTCTTCAACTGAAGAACCCGACCCTTCACGAGGGTAATCAACATGGATCAATTATCATCATGCCCTTCTGAACCTGGTGTCATGAACCTATACCGCTGGTCGATCCCTCCTCTGTAGGTACCTCCTAACCAGAAAGATCATTCTGACCAGAAGTATATCTGGTTCATAATAGCTAACAAACGCCTAACTGGCATCATACCTTGGCCAAGGATTTTGGTATTACTGGTACTCCTGTGCCGATATAACCGGCACTCCTGTGTCGTCAGCACTCTCACCCTTGCTCGACATGATAATTCGCAGATCAAGTTTTAATCTTACCATATCTGGTTTGGTTATCATTCTTCTCATTGTTCGAGATTAAGTCTTAACCTTAAGGTTTAATATTACCAAAACTTGGTTTGGTTTCACATCTTGTTTAAGGATTATGTTGTTATCCTTTTTAGGGGGTTATATAGCACTTCTGAATTACAATGAATGGCCAAGATTGAAATGAGATCAATGGCCCAGATTTAACATGACTAAACCCTAATTAGGGTTTCCAAAACATCAACCAGTTAACTGGAGAGAATCTCAAACATCTGGAGTTGCATCCTTATCCACTTGTGCGGCATTGCATTCGGTGAATCTGGACACGATCAAGCTGACCTCCTCCATGGCAATGTCCGGCAGCGCGTTTACGTTGTATTCCATCAAGTCCAAGCTCTCAGCACACTCTGCAAAAACGGTCGCCCATTCTGGTTCTTGTAGCAAGAAAGTGTTTCTGACGGTCGCGAAGTTGAATACCCTGGTGAAGTTTTCTTTCATGAGTGGCCCGGTGGAGGTGGAGAAAAAATTTCTGCACTTGTTCTTTTAAATTCTTTGGCCGCAAGTGTTTCTTCCGAACATCTTTGTCGAGCATATCTGCAGCCATCTGGTAAACTTTACTCCGAATCTCTTTTGTTTGTTCTTCAACTTTGGTGCCATCCTGCTTTACCTTTTCCAGGACTTCTTTTCGTGAAATCAGAGCATAATACCATCCACTGAAATCATATGCAGCTCCAGCCTCAATGATCCCGTCATCAATCAATTTTTGCTTCGAGATGCCTTTTAATTCTCGAATACATGGGATAATCCTATTCTGAATATCTTCGAGGCCACCCCATGATTCCGCTAGGTCTGCAACTCGTCACAGCAAAAAGGAAACCTGCTCATACACACCTGCCAGCTTTTCTGCAAATGCCATTGCCTCTTCTTTCCTTCCATCCATCCAATTCTTAGCATATCTTGCTGTAGTCAACTCTTCTTCAAAATTTCTGACTGGTTCTAGTGAAGAGTTTGGAGGTAGAAGCGCTGCTTGGTCACCTTCATTTAATGGCTTGGTCAAGTGCTAGATGTAATTTTTTAGGCGCTCAATCTCTTTTTTATATTCCTTTTTCTTGGCTACTTCCCTTTCTAGCCTGGACTTGATGGTGGCAACGGAATTGTCTAAGTCCTCGACTTCTTGCCCTTTCGTTGTTGGACCCATGTCAATGGTCGTGATGGTGTATTCATCCGGGGCAATCTCATCTTGGAACTTATCGGCTGTAGGTTCTGCAACTTGTACTGTGCGGTTGCCAACCTCATCCCTTTGGATGGTGGAAAATTTCTTGGCTTTCTTCCTTGTGGCAGTTTGTTCTACCCTTGCCAAAAAATCTGTGGCATCATCTTCTTCAGGAACCTCTGTTGGTGCCTTTCTCGTTAATCTTTCTTTTAGCCAATCTGGGATGGTTGGCTACTCAATTCCGTCTTCCTGTTGACCTTGGACTTCTTGAATATCCCGCACTTCTTGCTCTTCCTCAATCTTTGGTATATCATGAAGTTCTTGGATATTTGGAATTTCTTGCACGGATGGGTCCTCTTGGATTCCTTTGAGGGCGGAAATCATTCCTTCCTCGAATTTGCCATCCATAATATCTACATCATTGTCTGATTCTAGGATCTCGATGCCTATAGGAGAAGGTTGAGCATCGTCCTCCAGTTGTATTGGCTCCACATCTCTGACTGGGGAAGGAATCCTGACATTCTCCAAAGACTCTTTATCCATGGCAAGTATTTCTTCTATAGTTCTAGAAGTGGCCGACTAAAAAGGTTTGGATTTGTGCCTCTTTCGAGAAGGCCCTTCATCTATCATTTTATCCTTGTCCTGTTTTGCAGATTTACCCATTTCTTTCCTCTTTCCCGAGTTGGCGGCATCTGTTGGCCCATCTCCATGAGATGCACCGGCATTTGAAAAACAGGACTCTGTATCGCCCATCAATTCGTACGTGAATTGCACGTTTCTCTGCCTTAGAGTTTCTACCTGCTGATCTATCCACCATTGAGAATACTTGAAAACAAGTCACATGAATGTTGCTAGGTCACCCATCTCAGGCTCAGACCACCTCATAGGGGGGAGTGGCTCGTTCTCATCGAAGCCTGGCTGCACATACACTCCGTCATCCTGTAGTTGATCAGGTACTTTGAAAAGCTCTGTTGCCCTTATCATACTTAGTGGCAATCTTGACCACAACCTCCTCACGTTATATTCATCTGCTGCATTGGCTCAGAAGTCTTCTAAGTCTACCCGGTGCTTGTACTTCTCTCCGTCCACAGTCTTGATGTGATGGAGTGGATCAAAGTTATTCCTGGACTTATATGATATGAACGGATACTATTGGATCTCCAGTCGAGCACTCTCCGCTGCTTGCACCGTTGGACACAATTCCTCCATATTGCCAACGAAAAAAGGAAAGGTGGCAGCTGCCTTTTGTTTTGGCCTTTGAATATTTTGATATGCCTCCAATTGCCTCAGCACTTCCAGCAAAACCATTTTGTTGGTTGGATAGATGGGCAGTCTATAAGGATTTCCTGAGAATCCTTGGATCCTGATGTAAGTGAACCTGGGATATTGGATGAACCACGATCCATATCTGCCAATCAAACTCTTGGCTTCACGGGTGAGTTTCTGATGTGTTCCGCCTTGAAGAAGCCGAGTGATGTACATTTGAAAGGCGTCATGAGCTCGTCGGAAATGTGACTTCTCTTTTAGTTGCAATTGCGGATAACAATCATATGCCTTAAGCTGTCCTTCGCCAGTGCCAACCACACCTTTGCAAACCAAGCCAGAATACTTGCAATACCTCGCAAGTGAATATATGACGTACAAGCTCATGTGAAAGGTCTTGGTTTCCTCCAGGTTAACCAACTGCTCATGGAGGCTATCACTAATCATTCTGGACCAGTTAAACATCTTGACTCCGGTAATTATTTCATCAATGAAATAATACATCCAGTTTTTGAAAGGTGCACCATGAGGATTGCCTACTATTCTGTTCAGCAGCAAGACTATGTCGCCATATTCTTTTTTGAAATGTGTTCTGACTAACTTATTCGGCATCTTCCCTACAGTCAGTTTGGGCTTCAGTAACCAAGTCTTGTTTATGTTGGATGCACAAAGGTCTTGCTGGTTCTGGTAAAGCTTAAGTGCATCCTCCTTAGTGCGGTACGACGTTCTATTGTAAACTAGAATCCCGAAAATTTCCTGAATAGCTGGCTCGGACAAGTATGTGAGAATTCTTCCATCAGGAGCTTCTATTTGCCTTTCTCGTGCATTATAGTGCAATGCACATTCCACCATAAGTTTCGGACACTTGTGCTGGCGGATATCCAGCTGCATGAACAATTCCACTGCGCATCATTCTTCTCGCAATTGGCGCAGGCAGACGTCCATCGCTCCCGTACATTCTTTTCCTGAAGTCATCGAGGTCCACATGGCCAAGATTGGTGTCCACAACATGCTCCCACTTGGACTTGATTTTTGACAGTAGCTGCACACCCTTGCTGGCAAACTTCATCTTTACCGTGTCGAAAAATAAATCTGCAAGGAAAAGGCAAAGAAAATATTTAGAATTTGAAATTTAAATCACTTTGCAATATATTCCAGCTAGTTGTCAAGCTAGACTTCATGAAAAATCAAGCTGGAAAGAAAATAAATGATGAAGTTTCATGCCAAAATGAAGTGGACAAAGTAAATCTGCCTGGCTCAAAAGAAATGATCACAATCACAATGCAAGCTGGTAAAAATTTTGCTTCTTTCACTTCGCTTCAGACTTTTCTCACTTTCGTGCCTTACACAAATTTCTTCTCACAGTTTTCTTTCGAAAATCGGACGATTGTAAAAATGAGAAGTGAAATCAATTATAGAGGTGAGAAAATCGATCCAATTAGCAAATTTCAAATGTTTCCTTAAAATCGAGCTTTAACTTGTCTTTTACTCAGCTTCCGAGCGGCAAGTTTTACCTTCAACGATAATACCTGGGAAAGTTTCCAAATTCAACGCCAGTTCAATAAAGCTCTTCTTGTCTTTTTCCAATTTCGATTTTTTTTAAAACTTATCTCTTTGGGGTGTTGGAAAATGAATAATTAAAATAATTAAAAATAATTATTTTATGTGTTATTTCCAACCCGTTTGTTTTATGGTAAATTATTTTTGTCTAAGGCAATTTTGATTTTTCGAAATTTTTCATTTGCCTTACGCGAATTTTCTTTTCTTCCAAATTATTTTGCCATAATTTCTATCGTCCAAAATTATTTTGCCATGATTTTCAATCGTCCAATTTTATTTGGCCATAATTTTCAATCGTCCAAAGCCTCTAGCAAAATTTATTTCATCTTCCTAAATCATCTAGCCTAATTTTAAGTCATTGGCAAAATTTTCTCTAGACATTTTGATGTTTGGACTTAGGCGAATTTCCAAAATGCCAAGCATATTCTTTTTTATTTGCCAATGTTCATACTTAGGCAAAAAATTTAATTTTCACACTTCTCTAGACATGGCGGACTTCCCTATTAGCATTCAACTTTTTCTTTTATTTATGTCCAAGGGCAGACTTTACCTCTTAGCATGCCATTCATCCTTTTAACCAAGGCGGACTTCACTAATTCTCTTGCCATTTTAACATGTGGCTGGGCGGACTTGGCTCTTATCTTGCCATACAAGGCGAACTTCACCAAATTTCATGCCATTGCTCCTTTTGCTCAAGGGCGGACTTCCCCTCTTCTCTTGCCACTCATATTTTGGCTAAGGCTTTGTGGACTTTGTTTTGTGTCTTGCCATTCAAGGCGGACTTTGTTGGATGTTGTGCCATTGCATCTCTTGCTAAGGGCGGACTTTGTCTATTTGTCTGCCATTTTAACACTTGACCCAGGGCGGACTTCCTCCATTTGCATGCCATTTAACACATTTTGGCTTGGGGCGGACTTGACTCCATGTCTTGCCATTCAGCCTTCTGACCAAGGGCGGACTTTGTCTTGTGGCTAGCCATCGGAGGGCGGACTTCAGCTTGTAACTTGCCATCTTCTCATCTTGCCCAAGGCGGACATTGTCAAATGGCTTGCCATTGTTCCTTTGGCTGCAGCTTTCTGACATTAATTTCCCCTTCTCCATGTTGGTTGGACTCCATACTTAGGCGATTTCATGATAAACTTTAGTCTCCTCCATGGATTTCTCAGATTTCCTCATGAACTTCTCAGATTTCTTGACTGGTTTTTCAGATTATTCACCATTTTTCTGTGATTTTTGAATTATTTTTCCAGATTTTTTTAATTTTTTCTGTGATTTTCCAGAATTTCACCATGAATTCAAAAAATTTCAAATTGATTTTCTGAGAGTTTCATTGATCTTTTCGAACTTCTGAGTGGATTTTCGAAACTCGAGACCTTTCCAAATATAGAAACTTTCTAAAAGAAAAATTTTCCAAAATAGCAACTTTCTAAAAATAGACCCTAAAAAATAGGGATCTCAGAATTGCCCAAAAGGTGCCAAAAAAGTAGGTCCTAAAAAATAGGGGGCCAGAGTGAAAAACCCTAAAAACTGGGAGGTGTCGGAATTGACTGAAATGACAGTCGATCTTCGTCTCTCAGGCCTCCTAAGCATGATGGTGATGTTTGCACAGTGATCCAAGCTAAAACCCCTTTGCTTGACTCAGGTGACCATTCAAAATTCAAACTCAAAACCCCAAACGGAGACCGGACGAAAACCAAGATGCAACGACAAAACCCTAAAAAAGCAAACAATGAGGGTCCCCATTTGCAATGGGACGAGGTGTGAATTAGGTCACAACAGGTTGGAGCCACAAGATTTGTAAAAAGAAGATTAATAAAAGCAATATTTTTGCCTTGGTGTTCTCCCACAAGGATTTCCACATAAATCTTGTGCTCTACGATATTAAGTTTGAAAAAGTAAAAATTGTTGTTATACTGATTCACCACCCCCTTCCCCCCTGCCCACTCAGTATAACCGTGTGCTCATCATAGAAGTGGACTAGCAGCATGGGTAGTACAATGTTTAGTAACCTACAACTTTTGCAAGTAAGAGAGCTTATCATGTGGACGTACAAACACTCTTGGACAAGAATAGCATGGTTTTCAATGACATTCCTCCAATATTGTCACTTGATATAGGATTTCAATATATAGTCGAACTAGAAACTGGAACAAAACCAATAATTACTACTCCTCATAGACATCCAACAAGATTTAAAGAAATTGGAAAAACAATTAACTTCTAGAGATGGGTCATATCAAGCCAAGTTCTAGCCCTTTTGCATCTTCAGTTGTCCTAGTGAAATACAAAGATGGAGCTATGCGAATGTGCATAGATTTCAGAACTTTAAACAAGAAAAATAGAAAAAAAAAAATTCAATTCCTAGAATTCATGAGTTAATTAATGAATTGCATGGAAAAGTGTACTCAAAAATTGACTTGGGATCTAGGTATCATCAAATAAGGGCAAGAGAAGAGGATGTTCATAAAACTACTTTCCAATGTCATTTTGGAATTTTTAAGTTTTCAGTTATGCGCTTTACTTTAACTAATGAACCTACTACCTTCCAATCATGTATGAACCATTTGTTCAAAAAACAACTAGGTAAATCTATCTTCATATTTTTTGATGATATTTTGATATACAAAAAAACGTGGGAAGAACATCTACAACATTTGGATGAAGTTCTGGGAATTTTGGGGCAATAATTATATTTTTAATAAGAAATCTGAATGTGAGTTTGGATTGACAGAGATTCTATATTTAGAACATGTTTAGTGCTCAAGGAGAGCAAGTAGATCAACAAAACATACAAGCTATTTTAGAGTGGCCTCCACCAAGCAATTCAACGTAATTGAGAGATTTCTTTGGCCTTTGTAGCTACTACAGAAGATTTGTTAAAGGTTTCTCTCAATTTTCCATTCCATTGACAAAATTGACAAAGAAGGAAGCATTTTCTTGGACAGAGACAACTCAATAGGCTTTTGATAAACTCATGAAAGCAGTAAGCTCATGTCTTGTACTAGCTATTCAGAACTTCTCACTTCCTTTTGTTCTAGAATGTGATGCCTCAAGTGAAGGAATTGGAGCAATGTTAATACAAAAAGGACATCAATAGCTTTTGAAAATAGGAAGCTAAATGACACTTGAGAGAGCTATTCAATCTATAATAAAATGATGCTAACCATAGTGCATGCTCTCAACAAATTTAGGCAATATCTAGTTTATGGAAGGTCTATGGTCAAAAGATATCACAATAATTTGGAGTTATTTCTTAGCCAAAGAGCTATGAACAAAAGACAAAAAAAAAGAGTATGTAAACTTCAAGCTTATGACTTTGACATGCAATATGTCAAACATAAAAATAATGTAATAGTCAATGCTCTATCAAGGAAACCTTGTGTTTATTATCAGAGATTTGTCTTGATTGGAAGGCTTAACATAGTCACAAAATATAGGAAGTGTAGACAAGTAAAATATTCCCTAAGCCTACTCCCCTCACCTAGTCCTAATCGACCAATATCATCACCTAATCTAGCCCTCTTCACCTAAAGTCCATCACTTAATTAAATAATCATGTTATTTAATTAATCACCTTTTCCATCTCCTCACAGTAAATAAATAAATAATTCCTCATATTCCACCTATTTTCCATCTCACACATGACTAAAATAATTAAATAATATTATTATTTAATTAAGCCTATATTCCCTCAACACATTTCAAGAATAAAGGGCGCCTAAGAACACTTGTCCTTATGGTTCTATTATTCTCTCAACACATTCCAAGAACAAAGAACACCTAAGAACACATGTCCTTATGGTCCCCTTATTCTCTCAACACAACCCAAAATTATAGCCTTCTTAGGTGCACATGTCCCTTATTTCCCTCATAATCACAACTACTTACGAATTTAGTAAGTTCATCTTAGCCATTCACAATCTAACAACATCCATTTCCACCCTTCATCCTCTCCTTGATCCTAGGGAATTCCTCTCAACCATTCTCCACCATTGATCTCATAATCAAATCTTGACCATCCATTCGCACTTCCAAAAGTCTATAAATCAGGCACTCTATCCTTCATTATATGTCAATCATCACTTATACTAGGTACATGTTATCAAATTGGTATCTTCAAGCTAGGAGCATCCATATATCACCATTCAAGGAGCAAATCATTCCACAATGGAGGCTATGGTAATATTTGAATTTGGTTTTTGATGTTATTGCTTTGTTTGTACTCTCTTGTTGAGCTCTAAGTCAAGGTTTTTCTTAGTTTGGATAGGAATTTTATATTCTAATTTGCTTTCATTTACATTTTAAATCTTAGGCATTACATTTTGGCAACTCTATTCAGGATTATCACTTATCTAACTCCATTTATGCATTTGTGCTTTATTGTGGTTTCCAAGTAATTGTTTTTGTAAGTTTTTAATCAAGTTTCAAGTATCAACGTTTTACTAGTGTGTTTGAGGGGAAAACGGAGTGCACTATTGCATCTAAAACGGCTAAGAGATGAATTTTGACATAAAACACTTGCCTTTTACTAACAAAGAATTTTGAAGCGTTTGCAAGGTCACTTGAGGGTTTAGTCTTACGGATTTTGTATGTTCGTATAGTATCATACCATACTAAATGGCCGTACTATGCAAAAAAAATCTGAGGATATACACACCAAATCATTCCATAAGAAGGTATATACAAAGTAACTAGGTTGTTTTTATTTGTATACAAATTGTGTATATTGTCACATGGGTGGATGGTTTAAACTTTGCTTGCATGGTCTAAAAATACATGGGTAATTTGTCCAAACATAGTTGCAAATCCAATTGAAATTCGGGATCAAGAAAACAAAGAAAATTGTTTTTATATCCCTTGGAAATCTCCACAAGTTGAAGTTTTGTTTAAATTTGTTGTCATTTGAAATCTGTGGGGATCGATGAAGACTAAGTTTCATTTTCGTAGATAAAAAATTTGCAGTCCATGAGATTTTAACATGCAAGTATAAGTTTTACTCAAGCTTCTTTCAAATTCATACATCGCACGATAAAGAAACTAGGCAAATCTCGGTTGAAAACCTTTCAAAACCTGAATGCACCTCCATTTTGATTAATAGGGATTGGAATCCGTCCTTTTAATTCTACAGGTTTTAACAAAATTTTAACTTAATTATCTTGGCTTTGGATTGGAAATCCACAACATTCCTTGCAGCTTTAGATCACAATTTATAAAATCTTTGAGTTTCCAGGTAAGGCGTTTGGTTTTGCCCCAAAATGATCTGTGGTCATGTGAAGAACCAAGGGCCGAGGATAACTTTAAACCCTTGGTCACCCAAAATTTAAGCGCTCGGTCACAATCAAGCTCCAAAGGGCTTAAGACTAAGCCCCTAGTCCATAACCCAATATGTGCCTAAGCCCGTAGTCACTTAGCCAGCCAAGGGCTAATGGATAGGGAGCTTAAGACCTGCTCTAGACCATTGTGATTTTTCAAAAAAGCACCTTCTACTCAACTTGTGATTTTTCTTCAACTAATCAAATTTTGAAACTTTTACAATCATTAGAAAGTTGGCTAAGAGGTGAAAACTGTGGTGAAGGTATTTTGTCAAAATTTTCCTCCAAAATTCAGGTACAATCATTTGAAATCAGACTTTCATTTTGAAACTTCAATTGAGCATAACTTTTGCATTTTTTATCATTTTTTAGAGCTTTCTTTTAAATTATCATAAAAAATTCAAAAAATCTTTTTTGTTGTTTATTTTTCTGTACAATTCACTAGTTTTCTTTTCACTGACTTTTTTGTCCAACTTTTTTTGTGTCTCCAATGATTCTATCTTACAAACTACTAACATAAGTGGTTTTGTAGGACGTTTGTTGAAGACTTTGATTATGGAAGTTTTTATATTTTTGTGTGCTTTGCCTATTTTCTTTGTTCTCACATTGAAATTGTGTTAAAATTTTCATTCACATTTCGATTTGGGATAACAATTTACAAGTGTCTTTTTAACCCCAAGCATGCTTATGTATGCTCTCCTCTCGCACCCTAGGGTGAATGGTGTTGATGATAGTAGCGTCGCGCTTCTACTTCCAGCCCAGATTATTCATTGAAGAACAAATTAAATGAGTAGCCTAATGGCTATTTAATTTGCTAAGGTGACTTTTGGTGAAGAGGCGCTTCACCATTGTATATCATATAATAATTAATTGTTGTTAAATGAGGCCGACTTGTTTTCATCCACCACCTTTGAAGAGACGCGATTTGATCAAGGCCGACATGATGTTATTCAAGAGACGCGATCCTTCTCCTCGTATTTATATGCGATGCTCCTTTATTGTAACACAATTATCATTTCATTCATTCGATATCCATTTATTGCATAGTTCATGAGTCTTCAAGAGCGATATACTTCAAGTGCAGATCGTTTACTTGTAGAAGGCTGAGATTTTATTGAGTGAGTTCGATATCATCAGCGGGAAGGAGTATTATATCATTATGTGTTTGCATAAATTTGTGGTGCTATTACTTGGCCTCATAATCGGCCTCATTGTAAAAGAGATCATTGTTTTACATTCAATATATAAGTGATATATTGTTGCTAGGTTTTTCTCCCTCAAGTGGAGGGTTTTCCCAAGGTATATGTCGTGTCTATTTGTCTGATTTTGAATTAAAATCTAAGTTTTATATCTGATCATAAAAACTAACATGGTATCAGAGCGGGTATAAGAAAGATCGTGATCAGATTTCTCATAAGCAACACTTTCATACACTCTTATTCTCATTCTCTTGCATCTATCTTATCGTCAAGATGGTGAACGGGCTCAAGATTGAAGATGGACTTGAGGGTGCTGCCAACTTCACATCTTGGAAGTTTAGAGTAATGCTCACTTTGGAAGAAAATGAGTTAGTTGAGTTCGTGGAGGGCGAAGTTCCCGAACCGTACTGTTGACGTGGTTTTTGAGACCGCACCAACACAGAATAAAGTCTCCCAACGGATGCTCTATCCTCTCTTGAACAAAGTATTCAGCATGCTAAGATTGCGAGTAAGATCATGCTTTCAACTCCAAGGTTCCTTGAGTGCGAATAGGCTCAGTTTGGCTCGATGTGATATTGCTGGTATGTCAAGGGGACTTACACAATTGTTCGACGACTAACAACAAACAGTAGACTAAGGGCTTTCGTGTGATTCGAATGATTTTACGCGTATGATTTGGCAATATAGCTTGTTTTCCTAAAACTAATCAGAAAGTAAGGAAAGTAAAGGGGTATAAGGCCTAAGGAATTTATATGCTACTCTAAATGCAGGATATGTGGGGCTTCGTTTCGATAGACTTCAACCGGATTTCACCTAGCCTCCGTCGGACAGCCTCAGTAAAATCGGTGCAATCTTCAAAGGGGATAGCAAAAGATATTCAAGTTATAGTTTAACATGCATACACCATCACAACGACGCATATAAGCATATAAACCATAACCGAAGTTAGACTTAATGTAATGTCCAGTTGACCACGCAAGGCAGACTTATCATCAACAAGCCGCTAGTGGTATGGAATAAAGCGAAGCTATCTCAATAAAACACACACACACCGAAGTAAGCTACTTGCATGAATTTAATCTACTTGGATACGAAAGGAAGAAGAAACCTTGCTAGCATTTCATGACAAGACTAATTCCATCATCAATGAAAAGATCTATTATCATAAAATGTGTTACACAACAATTTCTTCAAAAGTTTTCAAAGGGAAAACTTCTCTCTTCTCCAAATTATGCAAAATGCTCTACTCTAAGCTCTCTCAATGTCTACTCTGATTCTAACTTTCTAATCTTCTAATTCTAATCTGATGATGATTTACAAATGAGGGGGACTCCCCCTTTATATAGCTAGCCAAGTCCCAAAAGACGGCTAGGGTTACAATCAATAGAGTGGCTAAAATCGTGCCACCTCAGCCCTAAATAATATTGCCCTAAAAACCGCCACAGAGGAGAGTGGGGTAATAAATGCGCCATAATGTCCACCATCATCCTTCTAGAAGATTCCATTTGTAGACGCGTTCACACTGTTCTCGATCTTCTTTCTTGGCGTTGTCCTTTGGCTTCTTCCACTTGAGGGTCTTCATTCTTCTTTTCATCTTGAGCCTTGAAAATGTTTCTTCAACACTTAGCCATTTTCTTGCAAATTTTCCTCAGAAAATTTTCAAATTTTCCCTTAGGAAAATTCATCAACCTGGTGCCCATCCGAAAATCCTCATCCCAGAATCCTCGACAAGCCGTGGAAGACCTTAAAATTCATTCCTCATCGATAATCTTCGATACCCAGAAGAAAATTTTCTCCAGAACGCATCGAACCCATGGATCCCAACGAACGGGTTCATTTAATTTTCTTGAATTTTGAACCTTAGAAAATATTCTTTCATCAAATTTATTCTCGTTCTTCGATCCCCTCTGAGAATTTTGCTCTGACTTGGAAAATTTGTATCAATTCTGTGTAACTGGCAATCACTGACTTCACCTCCGGCAACTCTGCTCATGCTTCAGGAAAATTCTACCACTTCTCCAGACTTAGGCATTTTTCTAAGGGAGAAAATATTTTGTGCCTTAGAAATTTTTGAAATCATCTCTTTGGAAAATTTTGCCATAAAAATTTTGTATCCAGCTCGATCCATTTTGCTTAGCACTTTTGAAGAAAATCACGCCTTATCATTTATCTTCGCCACCACACACTCTAGACTTGAAGAGGAAAATCACACCTTAGAAAATATCCTCAACACCTTTTAGCATTCACACTTTTGGCGCATCTAACACTTGAAAAGGCATAACGCCTAGTATCTACCAAGCTCTCACCACGCCTTTGGAGTATTTACTATCCTTTTACTACGCTTTAATCACATTTCACCCTATTCACTACCCTCTATTCACTTATTACACCTCAAACTAGGCGCATTTCCATGTAGGCAAAGGATGGGCGCATTTTGCTTGTGTAGAAGGAATCTCTTCAACGCCTTGACCTTGTGACTCTTGAGCTTCTCCACGTTTGTCTTCACATGCCCTCTTTTGGGCGCATTTGATGCCTTGTGAAGGATAAAACTTGGCGCATTCTTCCTATGGGGGTGGATGAACTTTCAACCGCCACCCAACAAGTGGCTCTTCACCTTCTCAGTTTTCGTCTCTACATGGCTCATTTTGGGCGCATTTTACCCATGCAAGAGGATGTAAATCTTTGACCTGTTTGACTTTCTCAAGACTTGGCGCATTTCCACCTAGGAGGAGGACGAGTTTGCCTTAGATTTTTTTTTATGCTTCTTGCTTGAGGGGTGGGCGCATTTCACAAGGGGTGGAGGATATAACTTGTTGACTGCTTTGACCAATTTGCTTTTGGGCGCATTTCACCCCTTGAGCAGGATAAACTTGCAAGTCAGGCGCATTTAGAGGGGTAAGGCGGATGAAAACATTCCAGACTTAGAAAATTTTTTGAACTCTCACCAGCTTTTCTTTGAGGGCGCATTTTGCCTATAGTGGAGGATGGAAACGTTTGACTTTAATTTGACTTTCTTTCCCTTGGGCGCATTTTGGCCTAGGAGGTGAATTTTTTATACTTAGAAATTTTTTTGAATGTCTCCAGCTTGCTTGTGGGCGCATTTTGCTAGGCCTGCAGGATAAAAAGTGTTGACTTTTCTTTGACTTTCTTCAAACTTGGCGAATTTAGGCCTGTGTACTGGACGAACTTCAAACTTGGAATTTTTTTTATGCCTCCTCATCAACTGGGCGCATTTTGCCATGGCTGCAGGACAGAGTTCCAGACTTAGACAAATTTTCATCATCTTTCGCCAGCTTACGTGCATGCTATTTATAGTAAGTCCTCTCAATTTTGCACTTCTGAAGCTCAGAATGACTTGAAATTTTGAACGTAGCATCCTCATAGCTTCGTTGTCCTGTCTACACTGCCACTTTAGCTGACTTACTAAAAATAGCACGTTTTGGGAAGTGTTTTGCTATTTTTAGTAACCTCTCGCTTCTGGTACCTCCACAGCTCCGATTTGAATGAAATTTGAATGAGGCGATCCTCACCACGTGACCTGCTGGTTGACACTGACGCATGCAGCTGATTTACTATTTTTAGCATGTTTCAAATTGACTTACTATAAATAGTAAGTGCTCTGTTTGACCCGAAATTTCACCAGCAGATAGCTTGAAGAACGCTGATCGAGGTGGTTTACCAGATTTCGAAGATTTTGACTTTTGATGCCTATTTTTAGGCTCAAGCCGAAACCCTAATTCGCTTTGCGCGACAAATGATCTTCCTTCTTCAACTGTGATATTTCGTGAACTCGAGCCGGGTGGCGCCGAGACACTCGCTAAAAATAGCAAGTTCCTTCGAGTGAGAATCCTCGCTTGCATGTCACACCATCGCAGAGCTCTCGAAAACCCATCAGAATCACCGACATGCAAAGAAAAGCTCGACATGCAAACCCTAAAAATAGCCTCGGAAGGCTGAATCTTGAAAGTGGTCATCGACTTGCATGTTACGTCATCGAAGGTCTCGAAAAACCCGTAAGGAATATCCAGACATGCAAAGAAAAATTCTGCATCTGGACCCGAAATCTTCGAAGCTCTGGACCGCTAAAAATAGTAAGTTGTCTTACTCAAATTTGCATGCAAGCAATATATCTGAATGCCGTGTGATGATCGGAATCTCAAAATAGCTGACAAATTGCTCTGAATTGCAGACTTACTAAAAATAGTAAGTACCTTGGAATTTGATGAAACTTGGCTGAGAGCTGCTGGAAGCACACTGACAACAATGTTAAGCTTGGTTTTCAATTTATTCAATTTACTCAACCCTAAACTGACCAAAAGACACAAAACCCTAATTCCAGACTTGGCCAAATCCACACTTAAATTCACTGACGGGCGCAACCCCAGAAAGTAGACCATCAGAAAAGAGACAGACAGAGAGAGAGAAGAAAAACCCAAGCCAAAAGACTGGAATGGAGCAAAAATTAGGGGTCCCCATCTTGAATGGGGCGATGTGTGAAAAAGGTCACAACATCTGGCATCCCCACGGGAATGTGTTGAAAAACACTTTAAGAATTGAACTCAGATTAGTCTTCCTCAAACCATCATACAGAAAGGACACTTACTCAAAAGGGGAGAAGAATCCGATATTGGATCAAAACACTTTCATCTAAAACCCTGTGAGTGTGTGCATTCGTTCCATCTCTAAATCATATCGACTTCCGGAATCGGCCGTGGCAAGTTATATAAATACCTTAACTTCAAAAGCATCCTGGACATTGCCTCGCTGCCAGTCAGGCGTCTATAGCCCCGACGAGGTTGTCGCTACAATTCTCACGAATATTGCTCCACTGCCGGTCGGGCGTCTATAGCCCCGATGGAGTTACTCGTATGTTCCCAAAACCAATATTTCATGATATTTCTTTCATTTTCATTTTTCATTTTTTTGTTTTTCTTTTCAGATATTTCTTTTGAGCACATTTTCTTTTCATCATTTGATTTCCGTCAATTCCTCAATTGGCTGGCAGGCAATGGAGCCTCCAATGGGTTTGAGAATTGCAGTGGCGCTGAAGCAAGATGTAAAATTTTCACCTGCCAAAACCTTTCCCAAGAAACCAAAATGACTTAGAATGGAGATAGGTAAGATTTTTAAGGTCTTTAGACTCGTGTGTTGAGACACAATAGCGGATTAACCTCCCGAGACGAGTTCAATCTCTAACTGGATGATAACAAGAGGAAAACAACCTTAGTCCCTTTCAAAAATTTATGCAAATTCCAGCGGAAAGAAACCACATTGTGGGAGTTAAAACCATCATCACCCCCCTTCGCAACGGGAAACCCATAAATCCTTGCCCATTCCAAACCAAAACCACTTGAGCGGACGACTCAAGGGACGGGAACGCCAAACCAAAAACCCAAAGGGCAACAAACCAAAACCAAAACCAAAACGAACCGAAAAGTAAAAGGAAAGCAAACAAACGGGAAACCTAATCTAACTATATTACAAAGATAGGCTCTCAGAGAGAACTTAGGGTTGGAAATAATGCCTGAGGAATCTCCCATCACCCGGCAATGGGATATCCCCTCCTGTTCTTGTTCGTAACCTAAATGCATCACTTCCCAGGATCTCAGGAGCTTGACCAGGGTCCAACCATGATTTGTCGATCCATCCGTTCATGACCCTTTGATGCATGGTGGAACTTCCCATAGTTTCATCTCTTTTCTCTTCCAAGTGCGTCAACTGAGATAGCCTTGTTTGAATCTGGTCCTCTCCCCAATTGACTTCTTCACATTCTTCCTCTAAAGTGACTTGTGGAATCATCTCCGAGACTTGCTCTGAGGAGGTCTTACCCATGGCACCTGTGTTCTCCGAATAGAAAGCTTCGTAAATGGGTAACGATAAGTCTCTGATGGGGGCACTTTCTGCATCTTGCTCTACATCTCTTAACATAGAATCTCTGAACGTCCCTTCATTCTCATTCCTACTTGAATCAGTTTCAATCAACACTCCAGTGAAGGCAGGCGTATCTTCTGAAAACTCCTCCCCCTCCGAGCTTTGCAACGTGAGGACTTCTTTCTTAACAGGCTTGTACGTACCCAAATCAGTTTCCACGAACAAGATATCACTGTTTTCACCACATTCTGTGATCATTAATTTGAGCCGCGGTGTACTTTCAATTTTTATCTGATTCGGAACTCCCTTCCATGGAAGCCACATGTGGGAGAAGTCAGTCGCGATGTATCCATTCAATTTTCTGGACCAATCTCTGCTTAATAGCATGCCATAACCATCCGGTATATCCACAACTGATATGTCGATGCGACTCTGAATTCTGGGATCCACCGCTAGCTGCATATGAATACCATTTAATTCCCCTACAACTGGAACTTCAGTCTTATCCAGCTGAGTCACTTTCTTGTTGGTCTGGAGCGGAATTATACCCAACGCCTGACATACCTTCAAAGGCATGACATTACTTGATGCACCAGAATCGATCAAACAATTATGCAATAGCCTTCCAAAAATTCTGACTGAAACCAGAAATGGGGCTGGCTCACCCTTCCCCTGATAAAATATGACTGGCTTCCTCTTTTCTTCTACTGAAGCATTCTTCTTTTCATCTTTTCTGTCCACTGAAATTTGATTGTCTTGAACAACCTGCCTTGGATTCTGCGTTTGCTCTTGTTTTTGCTTTTGCTCCGCAGGAATATTGAACCGTTTCTTTTTATCTTCAATCCATGACTTTTCAGGAACATTTGAAGAACCTTGTACCATACCTACAAAGTTTTGAGGTTGTTGCGATGCTTCCCAAGTATCAAATGGCGTGTGAGGCACTTCCTCTACCATATTTGCACTCTGCACAGGACGAGAGTGTGTGTTCACAGGAGGATTCCTAGATATTTCTTGGGAAGTATCCTTCACAACAGGCGTTTCATACACACTTTTCAGGATTGTATCTCGAACCTCTGAAATCTTCATTAGCTCGTGTAAGGGGAGACTAACCTTCATCCTTTTGAATTCTTCTAACACATAAGAGCCAAGTCTTTTCACGTCCTCTCTAGGAAGACTTTCCTTTTGTCTCTGCTCAGCTTGATGAATTGGCTGCTGAATACCTTGTTGTCTTCCTCCGCCTTGCATTGCATTCTGTCGTCTGTACTCTGGAGAATCTCTAGGTAAACCTGGATTATTGCTTGCGTTGGGATGTGGCGGAGTTGTAAAATTATTAGGAGGTATTGATGATGTAAGTGGCTCTTTCTGATGATAATTCCTTTGATACACTTTAGGAGCTTCACCTCTAGTGGTTTGAAAAGCTTGTACCTCCCTACTTCCTTCTACCAAGACACTGTTGTTGAGAGGCGGAAAGATATAACCATCTCTATAAAGAGACTCTTCTGGTGAAACATATGTGGCATGAACTTCTGATGGTATTTGAAACTCTGGCATCCCCACGGGAGCGTTTGCTGAAGCTGATGGAAATTGGTGATTAACTGGTGGGGGCGTGTAACTCTGAAATTCAGGTGGGAAATTGCAATCTTCTATTATCAATGCCTGATCATATCTGGGTGCTGGGACTAATTCATATCCCGTAATTGGAGGGTTCTCTAAGGCCCCTGTATTACTTGCTTCACTTTTGAGAATACCAGCCACAACTTGGAATTCGTGGCACTGAAGTTCAGAGTGCTGGTTCGTGTTATGTAACCTACACCATCCTGACGAGGCAGTTTCGGCCATATAAACTCTATCTGCAGGACGGTTTTCAGGAGGTGGCGGATTGTCCAATGGTGATGGCACACCTCCATTGTTGGGCCCTGTATTCCAAGACCTCTTCTGAAATCCTTGATTGTTATTTCTATACCCATGACTGTTATCTTGATGGTATCCTTGATGGGTATCCTGATGACTTGGAGGATTATTCTGATATCCTCGGTTAGCACCTTGGTGTGCCTGATAATTCCGTGGCATAGTTTGTGTCTGATTATTTTGATTCTTGAGGTGAGTTACCTCAGCTGACAGCCTCTTCACTTGTTCTATCAAATCTTTCATTTCATCTTTCTCCTCTGAAGTTTTCACTGGTGGCACTGTGTTTTGGAGATAAACAGGCTGTGTGACTTGCGTCTGGGACAAAGGCATCCCAGGATGGAGAACTAACTGACTTGATGGTGCTTGAACTTGATAAGCTGGCTGTGGGATCGCATTTATGCCGGAACTTGTTGATTCCATGTTGAGCCGAACATTGGCATTTGATTGTTTGTCGTAGCCAGGCCGGTGTAGAGTACGGGCCCAGTTATATTCTGTCCTAAACCTTGACTTACTTCAACAGCTTTAGCGTAAGCTTGATTTATATTTGCTGGAGTGGGGTGAGATCTTACGAACATTGCAGTCAAAGGATCAAGTGCTGAATAGTAGCTTTCTCGAGCGTCATCAATGACATAAGGAGTGCGTAACCTATTGAGGGCCTTTTGGAACCTATTGTTGAATGCATGGATGGGCTCTTTGTCTTGTCTTCTTACTTCTGCAAATTGACGATATAGCTCTACAGGGGTGGCAGGTATACCAAACTTTCCGATGAAGGCCTCCTTCATCTGCTCCCATGTCCTTATAGACCCTACTGGTAGGTGAATAAACCAAAAATGAGCCTCTTCTCCCAAAGAATATGGAAATAATCGGCAAGCCACGTCCGCATATCCAATCTGCCTATTGCGTAGGTGAACTTCAAACATCTTGATATGGTCCTCGGCCGTGTAGTTAACATCATTGGCAATGAACTTAGGACAAAAATTTTCAGGATTCTTTGGCATCTCGTGGTAGTCTTGAAACTCTAGCGGAGATGGGTTGGTAACCAACCATGTAGCACCGTTTGGGGAGGGTTGTCCTCCTTGCTGACCTCCTGGTTGAGCCATTGCTTGAACTGGTGGTCGCCTTTGGTACACAATAACTTGGGCTGGCTGTTGAACAACAGCTTGAACTTGTTTCGGCTGAACAAACCTTGAAGCACTAGGTGGAGTTCTAAACAAACTTGAAATTTCTTCTCCACTTGTTTCTCCTTGAACCTCTTCACTTGAACCGACTTCTTCACTTGACTTAGCTTCCTTACTTGAATGACTTTCTTTCTTCTTCCTTGATCTCGTAGGTAGCTCTAACTCCACAAAATCTTTATATGAACTAGGCGTAGACCTCAAGATCCTCTTCAACTTGTTTGGCGAAAACGAACTGATACGATCCAGGATGTAGCTGACCGTTCAACTCTGAGAGAACACCATCTTGACTTACGATAATTTTCTCCAATGGAAATTTTCGTACTTCAAACCCTTTCTACTTCAACCCAACTGTATGTTGTAGCTGCTAATCGCCCTCCTTCTAGCGCCAATTCTGTTGACGTGCTAGGAGGAGAGGCAAGCATAAAATGAATGATAACCGAACCAACGTGTTCTTTCCTCGTTCAGACCTCCTTCTAGCGCCAATTCTGTTGACGTGCTAGGAGGAGAGGCAAGCATAAAATGAATGATAACCGAACCAACGTGTTCTTTCCTCGTTCAGCCCTCCTTCTAGCGCCAATTATGTTGACGTGGTTTTTGAGACCGCACCAACACAGAATAAAGTCTCCCAATGGATGCTCTATCCTCTCTTGAACAAAGTATTCAGCATGCTAAGATTGCGAGTAAGATCATGCTTTCAACTCCAAGGTTCCTTGAGTGCGAATAGGCTCAGTTTGGCTCGATGTGATATTGCTGGTATGTCAAGGGGACTTACACAATTGTTCGACGACTAACAACAAACAGTAGACTAAGGGCTTTCGTGTGATTCGAATGATTTTACGCGTATGATTTGGCAATATAGCTTGTTCTCCTAAAACTAATCGGAAATGTGCGGAAAGTAAAGGGGTATAAGGCCTAAGGAATTTATATGCTACTCTAAATGCAGGATATGTGGGGCTTCGTTTCGATAGACTTCAACCGGATTTCACCTAGCCTCCGTCGGACAGCCTCGGTAAAATCGGTGCAATCTTCAAAGGGGATAGCAAAAGATATTCAAGTTATAGTTTAACATGCATACACCATCACAACGACGCATATAAGCATATAAACCATAACCGAAGTTAGACTTAATGTAATGTCCAGTTGACCACGCAAGGCAGACTTATCATCAACAAGCCGCTAGTGGTATGGAATAAAGCGAAGCTATCTCAATAAAACACCACACACCGAAGTAAGCTACTTGCATGAATTTAATCTACTTGGATACGAAAGGAAGAAGAAACCTTGCTAGCATTTCATGACAAGACGAATTCCATCATCAATGAAAAGATCTATTATCATAAAATGTGTTACACAACAATTTCTTCAAAAGTTTTCAAAGGGAAAACTTTCTCTCTTCTCCAAATTATGCAAAATGCTCTACTCTAAGCTCTCTCAATGTCTACTCTGATTCTAACTTTCTAATCTTCTAATTCTAATCTGATGATGATTTACAAATGAGGGGGACTCCCCCTTTATATAGCTAGCCAAGTCCCAAAAGACGGCTAGGGTTACAATCAATAGAATGGCTAAAATCGTGCCACCTCAGCCCTAAATAATATTGCCCTAAAAACCGCCACAGAGGAGAGTGGGGTAATAAATGCGCCATAATGTCCACCATCATCCTTCTAGAAGATTCCATTTGTAGACGCGTTCACACTGTTCTCGATCTTCTTTCTTGGCGTTGTCCTTTGGCTTCTTCCACTTGAGGGTCTTCATTCTTCTTTTCATCTTGAGCCTTGAAAATGTTTCTTCAACACTTAGCCATTTTCTTGCAAATTTTCCTCAGAAAATTTTCAAATTTTCCCTTAGGAAAATTCATCAACCTGGTGCCCATCCGAAAATCCTCATCCCAGAATCCTCGACAAGCCGTGGAAGACCTTAAAATTCATTCCTCATCGATAATCTTCGATACCCAGAAGAAAATTTTCTCCAGAACGCATCGAACCCATGGGTCCCAACGAACGGGTTCATTTAATTTTCTTGAATTTTGAACCTTAGAAAATATTCTTTCATCAAATTTATTCTCGTTCTTCGATCCCCTCTGAGAATTTTGCTCTGACTTGGAAAATTTGTATCAATTCTGTGTAGCTGGCAATCACTGACTTCACCTCCGGCAACTCTGCTCATGCTTCAGGAAAATTCTACCACTTCTCCAGACTTAGGCATTTTTCTAAGGGAGAAAATATTTTGTGCCTTAGAAATTTTTGAAATCATCTCTTTGGAAAATTTTGCCATAAAAATTTTGTATCCAGCTCGATCCATTTTGCTTAGCACTTTTGAAGAAAATCACGCCTTATCATTTATCTTCGCCACCACACACTCTAGACTTGAAGAGGAAAATCACACCTTAGAAAATATCCTCAACACCTTTTAGCATTCACACTTTTGGCGCATCTAACACTTGAAAAGGCATAACGCCTAGTATCTACCAAGCTCTCACCACGCCTTTGGAGTATTTACTATCCTTTTACTACGCTTTAATCACATTTCACCCTATTCACTACCCTCTATTCACTTATTACACCTCAAACTAGGCGCATTTCCATGTAGGCAAAGGATGGGCGCATTTTGCTTGTGTAGAAGTAATCTCTTCAACGCCTTGACCTTGTGACTCTTGAGCTTCTCCACGTTTGAATTCACATGCCCTCTTTTGGGCGCATTTGATGCCTTGTGAAGGATAAAACTTGACGCATTCTTCCTATGGGGGTGGATGAACTTTCAACCGCCACCCAACAAGTGGCTCTTCACCTTCTCAGTTTTCGTCTCTACATGGCTCATTTTGGGCGCATTTTACCCATGCAAGAGGATGTAAATCTTTGACCTGTTTGACTTTCTCAAGACTTGGCGCATTTCCACCTAGGAGGAGGACGAGTTTGCCTTAGATTTTTTTTATGCTTCTTGCTTGAGGGGTGGGCGCATTTCACAAGGGGTGGAGGATATAACTTGTTGACTGCTTTGACCAATTTGCTTTTGGGCGCATTTCACCCCTTGAGCAGGATAAACTTGCAAGTCAGGCGCATTTAGAGGGGTAAGGCGGATGAAAACATTCCAGACTTAGAAAATTTTTTGAACTCTCACCAGCTTTTCTTTGAGGGCGCATTTTGCCTATAGTGGAGGATGGAAACGTTTGACTTTAATTTGACTTTCTTTCCCTTGGGCGCATTTTGGCCTAGGAGGTGAATTTTTTATACTTAGAAATTTTTTTGAATGTCTCCAGCTTGCTTGTGGGCGCATTTTGCTAGGCCTGCAGGATAAAAAGTGTTGACTTTTCTTTGACTTTCTTCAAACTTGGCGAATTTAGGCCTGTGTACTGGACGAACTTCAAACTTGGAATTTTTTTTATGCCTCCTCATCAACTGGGCGCATTTTGCCATGGCTGCAGGACAGAGTTCCAGACTTAGACAAATTTTCATCATCTTTCGCCAGCTTACGTGCATGCTATTTATAGTAAGTCCTCTCAATTTTGCACTTCTGAAGCTCAGAATGACTTGAAATTTTGAACGTAGCATCCTCATAGCTTCGTTGTCCTGTCTACACTGCCACTTTAGCTGACTTACTAAAAATAGCACGTTTTGGGAAGTGTTTTGCTATTTATAGTAACCTCTCGCTTCTGGTACCTCCACAGCTCCGATTTGAATGAAATTTGAATGAGGCGATCCTCACCACGTGACCTGCTGGTTGACTGACGCATGCATGCTGATTTACTATTTTTAGCATGTTTCCAAATTGACTTACTATAAATAGTAAGTGCTCGTTTGACCCGAAATTTCACCAGCAGATAGCTTGAAGAACGCTGATCGAGGTGGTTTTACGGATTTCAAGATTTTGACTTTGATGCCTATTTTTAGGTCGAAGGCGGAAACCCTAATTTGCATGCGTATCAAATGATCTCCCTTTCCTTCGTTTACGCAACAATGATGCAATTCTCACCGGGTATGCGAGACACACCGCTAAAATAAGTTGAGTGAGAATCCTCGTTTGCATGTCACACCATCGCGAAGCTCTCGAAAAACCCATCAGGAATCACCCGACATGCAAAGAAAAGCTCGACATGCAAACCCTAAAAATAGCCTCGGAAGGCTGAATCTTGAAAGTGGTCATCTCGACTTGCATGTTACGTCATCGCGAAGGTCTCGAAAAACCTAGAAGGAATATCCAGACATGCAAAGAAAAACTCTGCATCTGGACCCTGAAATCTGCCCTGGAAGCCGGACTGCTAAAAATAGTAAGTTGTCTGTTTTCGCTCAAATTTGGCATGCAAGCAGTCTGATATACCTTGAATGCCGTGTGATGATCGGAATCTCAAAATAGCTGACAAATTGCTCTGAATTGCAGACTTACTAAAAATAGTAAGTACCTTGGAATTTGATGAAACTTGGCTGAGAGCTGCTGGAAGCACACTGACAACAATGTTAAGCTTGGTTTTCAATTTATTCAATTTACTCAACCCTGAACTGACCAAAAGACACAAAACCCTAATTCCAGACTTGGCCAAATCCACACTTAAATTCACTGACGGGCGCAACCCCAGAAAGTAGACCATCAGAAAAGAGACAGACAGAGAGAGAGAAGAAAAACCCAAGCCAAAAGACTGGAATGGAGCAAAAATTAGGGGTCCCCATCTTGAATGGGGCGATGTGTGAAAAAGGTCACAACACGTTCGATGAGAATGAGAAATCTCAATGGAGAAAGAATTGCACTAAGGCAAAGAAGATTTTAGTAGACTCCGTGAAGGACCACCTTGTGCCAATCATCTCCAAGTTGAAGATAGCAAGAGAGATTTTCAAGACCTTAGAGGAGATGTATGAGATCAATAATACAAGCAAAGCTCTTGCATTAAAGCAACAACTTCATCATATCAAGATGGCAAAAGGAGATTCCATCATCACATTCTTTATGAAGATCACCGAGTTGAAAGATCAGCTCTCTACCATTGGGCATATGGTTGCTGACAAGGACTTGACTATGTTAGCACTTAATGGTCTTCCTCAATCTTGGGAGCCATTCATACAAGGTATCAGTGGGAGATCAAAACTTCCTAAGTTTGATCGTTTGAGGGTGGATTGTATTCAAGAAGAATCAAGATTGGCTGCAAGAGGCATTGGACAAAGCTCTACAACTGAAGACATTCATGTTCTTGCCACTCAATCCTCAAAGAAGAAAGGAAAAGAAGGGAAGAAAGGCAACTTCAAGAGGAATAGAGATAAAGGATCAGATGGTACCCCTATATCTAAGAAGAAGAAGGACCTCTCCCGTATACAATGCTTTAGATGTGACAAGTTTGGTCACTATGCAAAGGATTGTCCAACCAGACCTAAGCAGCAAACTTCAGTTGCAGAAGTGGGTGAGATATCTCCTCAAAAGGATTCAAGTGGATTTCTATTCTATTCAACCTTATCAAGCAATGTTCCTACAGACAACAACACTTGGTTGATTGATAGTGGTGCCTCTCGCCACATCACTAGATTTAGAGAGCATCTATCTGATTTGGTGGAGAGAGATTCTAGTGTTCAAATCATTATTGGTGATGATGCAAGTTATTTTGTGAAAGGTGTTGGGACCGCCTCTCTTCACTTAGATTCTGGCATCTCCTTGCAGTTGAGTGATGTGCTATTTATTCCTAGTATCAAGCGAAACCTTGTCTCTATCTCAGCCTTGGAGGACAAGGGGTATCAAGTTGCATTTTCCAAAGGTAAAGTTCTTGCATGGCCAGAGAACTCAAGTATCAAGACTGCTCGTGTGATTGGAGTTCGACAAAAGAGTCTCTTTAGACTTTCCACTCGTCCACTTTAGGCCTTGTTGCATGATTCATCAAGTTCGTGTGAGCTTTGGCATAGAAGACTTGCTCACCTTCACTTTAGAGCACTACCAACCATGGACAAGATGGTCATGGGCCTTCCTAAACTCAGCCAGGAGCATGAAGGCACTTGCAGAGGTTGCGCATTGGGTAAGAATACCAAAGGTTCATTTCATAGTAGTGAAAGCAGATCTAAATGTATTCTAGACCTAGTTCATTCTGATTTGTGTGGTTCAATGTCTATTGCTTCTTTGAGTGGTTTCTTGTATTATGTAATTTTTATTGATGACTACTCTAGAAAGACTTGGATTTATTTCTTAAAGACTAAAGAATCTGAGGAAGTACTTGAGAGATTCAAGGACTTCAAAGATCAAGTAGAGAACTTGTCCGAGAAGAGGATCAAAGTTCTAAGATCCGACAACGGAGGAGAATACATCTCTGGAAGCTTTTGTAGCTTTTGCATTGAAGCAAGGATTAAGAGGGAGTTTTGTGTCCCTTACAATCCACAGCAAAACGGTGTTTAGAAAGGAAGAACAGATCTATTGTAGAAGCAGCTAAAGCCATGATTCATGATCAAGATCTACAAACCTTCCTCTAGGCCAAGGCATCTAGGACAGTTGTGTATGTTCAAAATCAGAGCCCTCACTGTATTTTGGAGAATATGACTCCGGAAGAAGCTTTCACAAGAGTGAAACCAGAAGTAAGTCATTTGAGAATATTTGGTTGTCCTCTATATGTTCATGTGCCTAAAGATAAAAGGACAAAATTGAAACCATCTAGCAAGAAGGGAATATTTGTGGGCTATAGTGAGTCTTTTAAAGCCTACCGAGTCTACATTTCAGGTCAGAAACTGATAGAGATCAGTAGGGATGTTACATTTGAAGAGGATGTTGCATTCAAGAGATCCAAGGGCACTCACATGGAGATAGACAATGAAGACCAAGAGTCTCCTAAGGATATGGAAGTTGACCATACTCCTAAGATTCAAAGGGAGGCTACTGATCCTAAAGAAGATGATGATCCAGTTGAGCCTTTGGAACCTACTGATGGGCCTACAAACATTGTGATTGGTCCAAAGAGACCTCTTTGGGCCAAGCAAACAATGGAGGAGGCAGAAAGGTTTGTAGCCCCGAGAGGAACATTCAAAGAAAGCAAAAGGACTCACAAGTTTTCAAGCTATGTTGCATTGATGAGTCAAATCATTGAGTCTGAACCTTCCAGTGTTGAGGAAGCTACTAGTCAGCAAGTATGGAGAGATGCAATGGCTGAAGAATATCAATCTATCCTCAAGAATGATGTTTGGGACATCGTACCTAGACCAGAAGGAAAATCTGTTGTATCTTCTAAGTGTCTCTTCAAAATCAAGCATGCAGCTGATGGGAGCGTTGAGAAGTACAAGGCTAGATTTTTGGCTAGAGGATTCTCTCAGAAAGAGGTAGTAGACTATGAGGAAACTTTTGCTCCAATTGCTCATTATACATCCGTCAAGACCATCATTGCTATTGCAACATCTAAAGGATGGAAGATACACCAGATGGACGTGAAGACAGCATTTCTAAATGGTGTAATTGAGGAAGAGGTATATATTGAGCAACCTGATGGCTTTGAGGTTCATGGGAAGGAGTCTCATGTTTGCAGGTTGAAGAAGGCTTTGTATGGCCTTAAGCAGGCTCCTCGTGCTTGGTACGAAAGAATTGATCGATACCTGATGAGCTTGGGCTTCTCCAAGAATGATGTTGATTCAAACCTATACTTCAAGGTAATTGATAGTGAAGCATTGATCTTGGTTCTCTATGTTGATGATCTAATTCTTACTAGAGAAGATCACCTCTTATCAAATGCAAGGAGGAGTTAGCTTCTAAATTTGAAATGAAGGATCTTGGATGCATACATTACTTCCTTGGTTTAAAAGTTTGGCAAAAGCCGAATGAGATCATTCTGAATCAAGGGAAGTATACAATTGACATTTTTAAGAGATTTGGTATGATGGATTGTAAATTCATGTCTACACCGATGGAAAGCAATTTGCCAAAGTTAAAAGAGGCTGCATCTAGTTCAGATCTGGTGGATCCCACTATGTATAGGCAGTTGATTGGATCGCTAATGTATCTAGTCAATACTAGACCAGATATTTGCCATGCAATGAGTGCACTTAGTCATTTCATGTGTGAACCAAGGCAAATACATCTAGTTGCAGCAAAGCATATCCTAAGATACTTGCATGGCACAGTTGGCTATGGCTTGAGATATTCTTTTGGTGTGGACTTGAAGCTGCATGGATATTCTGATTCTAATTGGACAGTGTGTGTTGCTGATCGGAAGAGCACCTATGGATGTTGCTTCAGTTTGGGGTCTGCGATGATATCCTAGTGTAGCAGGAAGCAGTCTTCAGTGGCACTAAGCACTGCAGAGGCCGAGTATATTGCAATTTTTGTGACAGCTCAAGAAGCAGTGTAGCTTCGGAAGCTCCTTGCAGGATTATTTGGACAATCATTGGAGCCGACTGTCATTCATTGTGATAATCAAAGTTGTGTGAAGCTTTTCGTCAACCCAATGTTTCATGATAGAGTTAAACATGTTGAGATCAAATACCACTATGTCAGAGATATGGTATTGAGGAAAGCTATCCAGTTGAAGTACATCAGCACTGATGAGCAGACGGCCGATATTCTCACCAAGCCCCTCTACAGTAAAGTTTGTTTACTTTCGAGACAAGCTTGGCATTGTGGAGAATGAAGCCCTAGCTGAGAGGGAGACTCAGCTTCAATGATCATCTATGATTTGCTTTAATGCATTTTTTCTCTGTGAGAGAAATTTGAGGTGCAAGCCCTTGTTTAATGCATTTCTCTCTGTGAGAGAGATTTGAGGTGTAAGCCCTTGTTTAATGCATCCTTCTCTGTGAGAGAAATTTGAAGTGAAAGCCCTTGTTTCCACCCTCTACGAGTAGCCATGGTGGATGTCATGTTGAGTGACTCCATGACAACATCACGAGAGTCTGTGATGATTTTCTTGTACCCTCTTGGAGTAGCCATGGTGAACGTCATGATGAGATGATGACATCACATTGAGTGATTCCGTGATGGGCACTTGTGCACATATACCATACATGGGAGTAGCCATGGTGGTTGATATCACGATGAGGTGATATGTTCCTTTCCACATATGGGTGTAACCAGGGTGGATGTTATGTCTTGGACAACTGGAAGCATTCCTCCCTAGCTGAGAGGGAGTGTTGATGATAGCAGCGCCGGGCTTCTACTTCTAGCCCAAATTATTCATTAAAGAACAAATTAAATGAGTAGCCTATCGGCTATTTAATTTGTTAAGGTGACTTTTGGTGAAGAGGTGCTTCACCATTATATATCATATAATAATTAATTGTTGTTAAATGAGGCCGACTTGTTTTCATCCACCACCTTTGAAGAGACGCGATTTGATCAAGGCTAGCATGATGTTATTCAAGAGATGTGATCCTTCTCCTTGTATTTCTATGCAATGCTCCTTCATTGTAACAAAATCATCATTCCATTCATTCAATATCCATTCATTGCATAGTTTGTGAGTCTTCAAGAGCGATATACTTCAAGTGCAGATCGTATACTTGTAGAAGGCTAAGATTTTATTGAGTGAGTTTGATATCATCAGTAGGAAGGAGTATTATATCATTTTGTGTTTGCATCAATTTGTGGTGCTATTGCTTGGCCTCATAATCAGCCTCATTGTAAAAGAGATCATTGTTTTACATTCAATATATAAGTGATATATTGTTGTTGGGTTTTTCTCCCTCAAGTGGAGGGTTTTCCTAGGGCATATGTTGTGTCTATTTGTCTGATTTTGAATTAAAATATTAGTTTTATATCTAATCATAAAAACTAAAAAATGGATCAAAAACAAGTGTTGTCTTATTTTATTTTTAGGGGGTCCGCTTGGGGATTTCATCACCCCAAGCGACGACCTCAACTTCAGTGTTCTGATGGAGTATAAATAGTGGGGAGTGAATTGAAAGACACACCTCTTGGAAGTTGTGATTTTTTCATTCGAGTTAAGTCCCCAAGAACTTTATCCTTTGGGTAAGCGAAGGAGAAGGGTGGGTTGCCCTATTCTCCTAGTTGTTTGACTCTCTTGCAATTTCAAATTCATGTAGGCAGTTTTCAAAGAATTTTTTTTGGAAATTTCTATCAAGACATTCTGCAAAGAGGCATGCTATGTAGTGAGTTTTTCTTTTTATTTTCTGAAAAATAAAAGTGTGGGAAATATTAAGGATATAAATATTATTTTTTTAAATGACACATTTTATTCAACACAGAATGGATAAATTAAGCCTTTATGAAAAGTTTGATGGAATGATTTTCACAGTTGGTAAATACAGATACAGTTATTGTTAATTAAAAGAGACCTATGGGAAATTGTTGATTGTACAATGCCAAAGCCAATAGATGCAGATGAACTTCAAAAATGGAAGGTAAAAGATAAGAAAGTGTTGGCTAGAATTGGTCTCGGTTTATCTAAACCTTATTTGCGTCATGTAGATTTAAAAAAATCTTCTAAGGATATCTAGGAAACATTGAATACTTTGTTTGGATCAAAAGTTGATAGTGCAGAAATAACTATAAAGCAAAAGTTGTATGGTTTGAAAATGGAAGAAGGTGAAGATATAGTGTCTCACACTAAATTTCGTTCCTTGATAAATCAGTTGGCTGGTATAAATGAAGAAATAAAGGAAAATGATGCAAAAGCTATTCTTTTAAATAGTATGCCAAATAGTATGTCTCACAAGGTATTCACCTTAAGCAAAATTAATCCAAGTCTAGAAAGTATTATATCTACATTGCTTGATGAGAGAAACAAACATGTTTCAAAAGAAGAAGTTGCATTGACTGCACAGAACAAGGCTATTACTTCTTACAAAAAATCAAAACATTTGACGAAGCTCAAACATGCAAGTGGCACATGTTTCTATTGTAAAAAGACAGGACATGTAGTATTGAATTGCAAACAAAGAGCATGGGATCTTCTTGATGGAAAGTTGCAAGATAACACTTTGATGATTGAAGGAAAGGACCACACTTCAAGTGATGAAGAAATTCCACATCAAAGTGACGAAGAATGTGTACTAATTTCTAGTTTTCCTCTATGTCAGTACAAAGGGGGGATGTTAGAATTTAGTACTTGAAATATTTTGTTAATAATAAATAAATTAACATGCTATTGTTAGTTTAATAAATAAAATTAGTTCGGGTAGTTATATTCCCGTAAATAGTTTTATACGGGAATAATGGCTTTATAATGGCAATACTTTGTAATAGTTTGTAGTGCAATGTGAATTACAGTATTTCAATTCGAGAGCAATCTCATTTTATTCTCTCCCATTTCAATACCTATGACATCCATAACTTGGATTTCTTTCATCCTTAAAGCATTTCCAAAGTTGTAATCTGATTTTCAGCTCAATCCATTTCTTCAGATGAGCATTTTGTATTAGTTCAAGTAACAATTCTCATTTAAATCATGCTGGTTTTCTTTCTCATTGGTGATAAGCCTTGACCTTTCCACTACCTTTCACTAATAATACCAATACCTTAACCTTTTATCTTTACCAACCTTGTTGTGGTTATTGAGTTCAATACTTTGGTTAAAAGTTCTCCTACTAGAGATACAACATAAAACTTCATTGAAAAGGGTACTTATCTAGCTACATCTACTCTCCCTCTTTCCCCCTTAGTGTTTCCAAGACATTAGATCATCTCAAAGTTGAACCCTTAACAATCATCCACTCTCTCCAAATTGATTGAATTGATTTAACATTCCTTTTTATTGGCTTTTGATAGTTGATTGACTATTACTAGTCTTCCTTACCCTTCATGGTATACTTTAGATATACTTTTTGTTTTCAAAATTGGATTCATCATCGCCTTCTAATCTCTCAAAATCAACAATTGGATCCATTATAACAAGATCTAATGAATAAACAACTTAAAAGCTATGAGATGCTCTAGTATTTCTTTCCAACTCTCTTTTCCATGCATACTAATAGCCTTTTTAACCATATTCATTGGAACATCTCCTAAACATAAGTTTACTTTCATTAACAAGTTGGTAAATTCAATTTGCACTTCAACCAAGCTATACTCTAACTGAGCCCTTTGCCTGAATTGTTTGATTTTCTTTCCAAAGCTTTTTTACCTTGCAATCATCTTTCAAAGTAATTTTGTCCAAATTCTTGGTATTTTCCTTTTCTCATAACTTTGGACACTCTAAGGTTGTTCAATTTATTTTCCCTATTTCAATTAGAATGTCCAAATTGACTTTGCCTATTCCAGTTGGTGGAATCCTGTTGGCTTTTATTCTTCGTAGGTTGCTTCCTTTTCTGACCATTCTGGTCTCTACCCTTATTCTAAAGTACTAACTCTTCACTCTTGGCTCCAATTATTATTGCAAGATTTTAAACTTGTACTGAATCAAGTCTATAAAGAGTTATCTAGCCTCCTGGATATGTGTCTTGTTGATTTTAATTCACAAAACGTTGACTTACTATTTCTACTAAAGTTTCCAATTTATGCTACCAATTAGTTTTCAATTTATGCTATCAAAATATTTCAATCCAAACCCCTTTCAAAGACGATAAAAAGGTATGAACTCTTTCTTCTTCTTTTATTGACTCAGGGATATCCTTACGACCTAGCCCAACGCCCAACCTGCCTTATCTTGCTTACATTTTGTCAAGCTGGGGTTGGGAAGGGGTGTCATGTTGGGGCGATACTAGTCCCCTAGGGATATCTACAACAACCTACAAGCCACGTGCCTCGGGTAAACTCGGACTTCGAAGTCATACCCACGATTTAAGCCTCCACTATTCGTGTGGGCTCTGAGACGAACCCGACTTCTATTCCTGCTTAGGAGAGAGAATTAGGGTGCGCAGATCGGTTTTTTAATTCAATTTTAGCATAGATAAGATAATTACTACTTATTCCTCTAGCATTGTCAAAATGATTGAAAACATGTTATGTATTAAAATTTGAAGAAGAAAAAGAAAAATAACGAGAAACATGAAAGGAAGGAATGAGCTTCATAAATTAGATACAAGGAAAGATAATAGGAAGATAGACCTAGATATAAAATAGATAGAATGAGAAGTAAAAGATAAAGAATAAAAACAGAAAATAAAAGAAATAAATAGAGAGAAAGATGTAGGGACATGGTGAGACAACAAAGGAAAAGTTGTGAGAGAAAGTCAAAAAGACAAAAAGTAAACAAAAACAATAAAAATATAAAAAAAAAAGTTAAAGTTAAAGAAATAAAGAATAAATAAAGAATAACATAAAGATGATAAAACATAGAGAAAGAGAATGACGACAGAGAGACAACAAAGATATACTCGTGTAAGCAATTTGAGTAAATAATAAACAAATTCAAAAAGACAAATGAAGTGGAAAGAGAGAATTTCAAACTTGGAGATAAACATTACAAAAAATGTCTGAGAAAATGAAAAAAATAAAAATGAAACAAAAATAGAAAAATATTGGTGAACAAACAAAGAATTTTTTAAAATATACGCAAAGAATAAATACAAATAGAGAGAGACACAGACTAAAGAAATGTAAGAAATCAAAGCGATAGATATTCAGAGAGTGTTAATGTGACAAAATGAGAAAACTACAAAATTAATGATAAATTGAAAAAAAAACAAAACAAAAAACAAAAAGACAAAATAACCAAGGATTTTAAAAAAATAGATACAAAATTAGAAATTAATTTAATATAAAAATAAAAAAATGAAAAACATAAATAAAAATAAAAATAAATAAAATGAGATATGCATGGGCAAAGTAAGAGAGAGACACAAAAAAAAGACAAATAGAAAATAGGGAAAATAATTAAGAAGAGACAAATGAAATAAAATATATGAATGAAAAAAATAACATAGGGAAAAAGACAGGTAATATTAAAAATCAAGACAATGAAAAATAAAGTAATAGAATAAGATAAATAAATACAATACCAAAATTAATTGAAAATTATGTGACCTACAAGAGATGTTTAATCAACCTTAGCCAACAACTAAAAGGTTATAGATAAAAAAAATTAACAAAACGAGAAAAAATACGATAAATAGAGGGAGGGAGAGAATGACAAAAAAATGAAACAAGAGAAAGATAAAAGATAGATGGAGAGAATTAAACAAATAAACATTGAGTGAGCAAGCAAGTGAGAGAGAATAAAGAGAACAAATCTGAGAAAAAAAACATAAAAATGTGAAAATATAGAAATGGGCAAGGAAGATAGATAGACAAAGAGAGATAATTGAGAGGATGAAAAATAAATAAACTAGCTATTGCACTTTGTGCAATGGGTACACCAAAGAAGTGTGAAAAGGCAATTAGGAAAAAAATTGATTTATTTTTTTGCACACATTTGTGTAGTAAATAAGATCATTTGATAGATCATTTATATTTATTAATTTTTTTAATAATTTAAATTATAATTTATAATTTATATTATTATTAATTTGTATATATATTTTATATTATTATTAATGTATTAATATATTAACTATTATATTATTAGATAAATATTTAGTATTTATGTAATTATTTTATGTATTTATTATTATATTATGATTTTAATATTATTCTATGAACTATTATTATAGAATAATATAGTAACTATTATATTATTATATAAATATTATTATGTTTATGTCATTATTATATTATATTTATTATTTATATATTTCAAAAAAAAATTATATAAATACAACTATAATGTCTTCAAATTTATGAGGTACACCTTTAACCTTATAAAATAACAATTAAAATTCAATAATATCCTTTATCAGGTACATCTTTAATCCTAAAAAATAATAATTAAAATTTAATATCCGTATAAAAAGCCACAAAGTGTCATTATTATTATTCATTTTAAATTTGCTTAGTTTGATCAGTTGTCATACACTATGAACTTGATGATAAGATAATTTATTATTAATATATTCGTAGCTCGTCAAATTGGAGTGGAAAGGTTAATACAAGCAAGAATAATTAAAATAAATATAAAAATCTAAATTTGAAAAGTTAAATATTAATTTTTTTTTTTTAATAAAATTTACAATTAAAACAACAATTTCAGAATTGTAAATAAATAAATAACTTCTCTTATTCTTGGAACTCCTAGATATCCTCCCTTTGTTTTCAAATTTACCATTTCCTTTCCCAATTACAATATCATATCTATTTTTCAAGTAGTATTTTTGAATAAACAATGTATTGATACACATGGCATTTACCATTATACCGGTGTAAATTCTATAAATAAAAAATTAATCCCGTATTGACACTACTTACAATATCAGTGCCAAAGTAGTAAATAAAAAAATTATTATTCGTTACTATTCCATTACTATATCCATTTCTATGGGTAACACCGGTATTAAACCTTAAATGACAACTATGGTTGTATTAAAGTCACAAATAACAATGAACCCTATATTGATTGCACATAACCTTACTAGAGCGACCACGCATATAAAGGAACATTGCAGCCTCTACTATAACAATTAACTCTATATCAATTGTCATTAGATGTTTATATTTTCATCGGTGGTGATGAAAACCTAAACAATAAGTAATCCTATACTGACTGCCTTAATACTAGTGGTGAAGCACTTAATAAAAGTTAAACCTGTGTCGATTGAACATAAATTATATCAGCAATTAAAAGAAAGAAAAGAAGGGGGACTTACATGTCCTAGAGTGCAAAGGCGAGGTTTGTAAGAATGTGACGAGCAACAGGGGGTGCCAGCTGAGGAGGCGGAAGAAGCTGAAGGCGCTCATCAGACGGCTCGGGGTTTTTTAATTTTGTATCGAATCTTTGTTGCATCGCATAAATTTTTTATTACAAATAAAAGATACAAGATCATGCTCCACAAGCGATTACTGTTTCTCGCAATGAACACGACATCAAGCTAACCGCATCCACCAAGTGAAACGGACAATGTACAGTATGCAATGTATTTGTACACATTGTAAGCGGCAAAGACATGACAGGGGGTGATAATAGTTGGCAAATAAAGCATTAAAAACAAATTAAAGATCAAATCAAATCAAATATGGGGAAAACAGTAAAGAGTGGTGAAAAACAGTCTAAAAAATGAGGAAAAATGATGCACGACTGAGATGTAATGAACCCCTTGCAGACCACCTCGAAGTTTGTCAATCGCCGAAAATAGAAAAACATGTGAGGAGAAAAACAAAAAATAATAATTTTGATTAGTGAAATTATGGTTTCTAGATCTAAGGCACGTTTGATCCAAAGGGCAAAAGAGAAAGATATTGCATTACTTAATATGAATGGATTGTTGGTGTATCAATCAATAAGTACACTAAAATTACATTATATTTTTTTGTAAATCTGCATCTAATTGGATCAAAATATTCTAATCCAAACACCTTTCAAAGAAAATAAAAAATATAGACTTATCTATCTTTTTTTTTAAATGATTCAGAAGTATCCATGCAACCGAACCCAACACCCACCCCATCTTATCGTAGTCTTACATTTTGCCAAGTTGGGGTTGAAAACGGGTGAGTTCGGTCACAGAGATAAATTTCTTCTAAAGCACATTTTATCGAAAAAGCAGAGGAGAAAGATGTTATGTTATTTAATATGAACGAACTGTTGGTGTATCAATCAAAAAGTAAACTAAAATCACGTTATGATTTTTTTATAAATTGGTCTCCAATTAATAAAATTGTTTCAACTCAATTTTTTTTAAAGACGATAAAAATGTATGAACTTCTCTTTCTTTTTTTATTACTCAAGAGTATTTTTACCACCTAGCCCAACACCCAACTCACCTTACCTTGGTCTTACATTTTGCCAAGTTGGGCTCGAGAAGGGGCATCATGCTAGAGCGATAAAAAAGTATAAACTTTTTTTTTTTTTTTTGACTCAATGGGTATTCATACCACTCAGAGCAACACTCAACCCACCTTACCTTGGTCTTACATTTTGCCAAGTTGGGGTCGGGAAGGGGTGTTATGTTAGAGCGAGACTAGTCCCCTGAGAATGTATGCAATAACATGCAAGCCATGTACATCAAATAAATTCGGACTTCGAAATCAAACTTAAGACCATGGGGAACATACCCACGACTTAAGCCTCCTCTACTATCGATGTGAGCTCTAAGATGAACTCAACTTCTATTCCTTCTTAGAAGATAGAATGAGGGTGTGGAGATCGGTTTTTTAATTCAATTTTAGCATAGATAAACTAAAAATTATCTATGCCTCTAGCATCATCAATGATTAAAAATATGTTATGTATTAAAAATTGAAAGAGAAAGATAAAGAAAGAATGAATGAATGAAAGAAGGAATGGGTTTGATAAATTAGATACAAGGAAAAATAATAGGAAAATAGATCTAAATAAAAAAATAGATAGAATGAGAAGGGAAGGATAAAAGAGTAAAAAATAAAAATAAAAGAAATAAATAGAGAGAAAGAGGTAGTGACATGGTGAGACAACAAAAGATAAGTTGTTAGAAAAAAATCAAAAAGATAAAAAGTAGACAAAAATGATAAAAATATCAAAAATAAATAACTAAATTAAAAAATAAAAATAAATAAAAAATAACATAGAAATGAATAAATAAATAATGAATGACCAAAAAATGGAGAGAGATAGAGAAAGAAGATAGAGAGACAACAAAGATATACTCACATAAGCAATTTGAATAAATAATAAACAAAATTAGAAATACATAAAAGACAAATAAAGTGGAGAGAGAATGAGAGAATTCCAAACTTAGAGATAAATATTACAAAAAGTGTCTGAAGAATGACAAATAAAAAGAGGTAAATGAAAATAGACAAATATTAGTGAACAAACAGAGAATTTTTAAAATAGATACACACAAAGAATATATACAAATAGAGAAACAAAAACCAAGGAAATGTAAGAAATCAAAGCGATAGATATTGAGGTATTAATGTGACAAAATGAGAAACTACATAATAAATGATAGATTGGAAGAAAAAAAAAGACAAAATAACCAAAGATTTAACAAAACAAAAAAAAGATACAAAATAAGAAATTAATTTAATATAAAATATATGAATGAAAACAAAAAAACATAGAGAAAAAGATAAATAATATTAAAAGTGTAGGCAAAAAAAAGACCAGTATATAGATAGGGAATATGAGATAAATTTATAGAAAATTTAATAATAGAAAATACAGACATAAAAAGAAAAAAATAAGTGAAAGTGAGAACAAATAAAAAAATCAATAGATAAATAATAGTTAGTGAAAGGGAAAAGTAATAGCATCAATGAAAGCACTAAGTGAAAGAAACAATAAATCATAGAAAAGTAAAAGAGAGACATGGAAAGTGAAATAAAAATAAACAAAAAAGTAAAAGAAATTGAAAAAGGGACTTCAAATGAATAATGAAAGTAACTAAAATATAAATAAATAGAAAACAAAAATGGGGTAGAAATAGAACAATCATAAAAATAAATAAAATAAAAATAAATAAATAAAGAAAGAGAATAAAAAATACATTGAATGTCAAATAAGAAAGAGATACAAAGAGAGAAACAATCTTGTAAAGATGAAGAATTACATAGTCAAGAAAAAACATTGAATGTCAAATAAGAAAGAGAGAGAAACCATGATATAAAGACAAAGAATTACATGGTGAAGGTATTTTAAAAAATAGTTGAAAATAAATAAAAAAGTCGTAAAAAGAAAAAACAATTTTAAAGAGAAAAAAATAGACAAAAATAAAGGTAAATCAAAAAATATATAGATTCAAAAAAAAGAAAAAAAAAAATTGAGATGTGCATGGGCAAAATTAGAGACAAAAACAAAAGAAGAGAAATAGTAAATAGGGAAAATAATTAAAACAAAAAAAAGAATGAGATATATAAAATATATGAATGAAAAAAGTAGCATAGGGAAAAGGAAAGGTAATATTAAAAATCAAGACAGAAAAATAAAGTAATAAAATGAGATAAATAAATACAATACCAAAAGCAATTGAAAATTATGTGACTTACAAGAGATGCTCAATCAACCTTAGCCAACAAACAAAAGGCTATAGAAAAAAGACACTGGTAGAAAGAGAAAAAATACGATAAATAGAGGGAGGGAGAGAATGACAAATCTATATACAAATATAAAACAAATAAAAATGACAAAAACAATGAAACAAGAGAAAAATAAAAGATAGACGGAGAGAATTAAACAAATAAAGAGTGAGTGAGCAAGCAAACAAGAGAGAGAATGAAGAGTAAAAAGATATAAAAATGTGAAAATATAGAAATAGGTAAGCAAGATAGATAGACAAAGAGAGATAATTGAGAGGATGAGAAAAAATAGATAAAAGAATAGAAAGACATATGGGGAGAGAAAAACAAAGAAAAATAATTTTGATCAGTGAAGTCATGGTTTCTAGATCTAAAGCACTTTTGATCCAAAAGGCAAAGAAGGATGTTTTGTTGCTTAATACGAATGGATTGTTGGTGTATCAATCAATAGATACACTAAAATTATATTATTATTTTTTTATAAATTGGCCTCCAATTAATCAAAATATTCCAATCCAAATACATTTCAAAAACAATAAAAAGATATGGACTTCTCTATTTTTATTTTGTTGATTCAGAAGTATCCCCGCGATCTAACCCAGCGCCCAACATGTCTTACCTTGGTCTTACATTCTGCCAAGTTGGGGTCGAAAAGGGGTGAGTTGGATCACAGGGATAGAAATTATTCTAAGACACTTTGAATCCAAAAAGCAGGGGAGAAAATATGTTATGTTGCTTAATACGAACAAATTAATTGTGTATCAATCAAAAAGTACATTAAAATCACATTATGATTTTTTTGTAATTTGGTCTCCAATTAATCAAAATATTTCAATCCAAATTCTTTTTAAAGATGATAAAAAGGTATGAAATTCTCTTTCTTCATTTTTTATTGACTTAGGGGCATCCCTACCACCTAGCCCAACACCCAACCCACCTTACCTTGGTCTTACATTTTGCCAAGTTGGGGTCAGGAAGAGTTGTCATGCTAGAGCGAAATTAGTCCCCTAGGTGTATGCAATAGCATGCAAACCACATGCATCGAGTAAACTTGGACTTCGAAGTCAAATCCAAGACTATGGAGAGCATACCCACAACTTAAACCTCCTTTGCTATTTGTGTGGGCTTGGGACGAACCTAACTACTATTCCTTCTTAGAAGAGAGAATAAAGGTGTGGAAATCGATTTTTTAATTCAATTTTAGCATAAATAAGCTAATTGTTTTTTATGCCTCTAACATCGTCAAATGATTGAAAACATGTTATGTATTAAAAATTAAAGGAAAAAGAGAAAGAGAGAAAACATGAAGGGAATGAATGGGTTTAATAAATTAGATACCAGGAAAAATAATTAGAAAATAAATCTAAATATAAAATAGATAGAATTAGAAGTGAAAGAAAGAGAAAAAATAAAATAAAATAAATAAATAGAGAGAAAGAGGTAGGGACATGGTGAGACAACAAAGGAAAAGTTGTGAGAGTCAAAAAGACAAAAAATAGACAAAATGATTAAAATAGCAAAAAGGAATAATTAAAGTTAAAGAAATAAAGAATAACATAGAGATGAATAAATAAATAATGAATAACCAAAAAACATAAAGAAAGAGAGAAAGAATGAAAATAGAGAGACAACAAAGATATACTCACGTAAGCAATTTGAATAAATAATAAACAAATTTACAAAGACAAAAAACAAATAAAGCGGAGAGAGAAAGAGAGGGAATTCCAAACTTAGAAATAAAGATTACAAAAGGTTTACGGAGAAATGGCAAATAAAAAGAGGGAAGCAAAAATATAGAAATGTTGGTGAATAAACAAATAATCTTTAAAATAGATATGCAAAGAATAAATACAAATAAAGAGACAAACTAAGGAAATATAAGAAATCAAAGTGATAGATATTGAGAGAGTGTTAATGTGACAGAGGAAACTACAAAATAAATAATAGATAAAGACAAAATAACCAAAGCTTTAAGAAAAAAAGAAATAGACAAAATAAGAATTTAATTTAATACAAAATACACGAATAAAAAAAAAGTAACATAAAGAAAAAGATAGGTAATATTAAAAGTGTAAGCAAAAAAAAAATAGTATATAGATAAGGAATGAGATAAATTTATGCCATTGTGATCACAGGCATTATGCCTCCGTTGATCCAATATACTCGTAGGTTTGAACCGCAGTGTTAGGGCTACTAATGGTGTTCATGCCATGAGACAGATGTTCAAGCTTGTGTTGTTCCAATCCCTAACTGGGTTGGTGTGCTCGCAAGCTCTATGCCCCTATTGGGCTACCACGCTCATGGGATTGGACCAATCATTTGAGTTCATGTCGAGGAGGAGGTCCCCCAATTGTGGCCTCCATGCTGGCTTGGGCCAGGCTAAAATTTCCCAATGTTACCAATCCAAAAAAAATATGGTAGCTTCTATCCACAAGGGCACTCTTTAAATCAGTGTTGCCTACACGATGCCCTTCCTAGAGAATGATCCACTAACATGAGCTTTAAGATTAAGAGCAAAATCAACCTTAGTTGAGTGTCTCCTTATGTGTGGATGTTGATTAGTTTTTCAACTAGAAGTCTATAAAATCTTTACAAAGCCTTTGCATGGTTTCTTTTCAATATAATAAAGGAAATGTGTGGGCATTCTTGAGGATTACTAAGTAAACTCTCTTTATATTCTGTAACTATCTATTGTCTTTTTAAATAAATATGTAGAGCCTACTTGCTTGCGCATTTTGAAAGGCATAGTCTTTTGTGGTGACTTGATTAAGTTATCACCTTGTTTTAAGTTGTTGCTTGTTGCCCAATCGATAAAGCCACCAATCTGTAATTGGCTTTCTCTCCCATCATCCTCAGCACACTCCAAATACATCAACTCAAACACCTTTTAAAGTTTTACTTTTTGTGTGTTTTACTGCCATGTTTGAATGAATACAACAATACTAGGGTGTATCATAAACTCATTCTCAGACACTTATATGGTAGATTATATGTTAATAAGGTGCTCATCCTTACATGTCCAAACTAGCACATAGGTATATTGTACCACCAGTATTGGGATACACTATGCAATGGGTATAGTTTGTTGTTGTAAGGTATTGTCTAGTGTTTCGATCATCAATTTGGCATCTTAGGGAGAACCCTACTTGGTCTTGTAGAACCAAAAGTGAATGAGGTCTTACCCACCTCAATCATTGGTCCTTAGTTGCCAACCTAAATATAGGTTTGTGGTAATCTTCCCAGGTCTAACAAGCCTAGCACCTAGAAGATTATCAAGCCTTAGGGATTTGGGGCCTACAGCTCCAACCACCAACACATAACATGCTAGACATTCTAGTAATAAAACCGGAAACAATGAGAATGGGATTATAACGCTTATAAGGAAGACTTGTCCCAAAAATATTAACAGTCAAGGTAAGTATTGAGTCAAAAATGATATAAAAACCTCTTAGAAGTTTAGGTGTATATCTAAAATATCCCAAACAGTATATATGATGCCCTAGTTTTATGATTTTCAATTTCTGCTTAAACCCTACTATGCTGATATAATTTTCTGAGCTTATTTATGCATGAACAGTACATAATGCAACCAAAAAGTAGGTAAACTTATAGCAAACTATAATAGCATTAAATCATCAACATAGTTCGACTAGATCCATCAATATAAGTCATTATATTTCTGATATTCAACCTCCAATCTACTGCCAAAAATATGAATACAAATTAAAAAGGAAACTGGCCCTCAAACATGCACCACAACATGGAGAAACGCCAATGATGCAAGTGCAAATCTAACCCTTGTTGGGTGAAGTTGCTACAGCCACAAATATGCAACTAAATGATGAAGTAATAACTCTAAAACCCTACCAAGGGGTGCGTTGGCTTGCTGGATTGATGTTAGGGCTTTGCCACCCTAGAAAATCTAAAATAGAACCTCCAAATTGCACAGCTTGCCCTTCAAATCAAATATCTAAAATGCTGATGCAAAACTGAACATGAAAACTAACAATGATCTCCATTGAAGCACATAGGAACCTCTGTCATGAAATCCTCCATGGAAGAAGCTAGGGTTTCGTCCAACTTCGTAATTCTCAAGGGTTTTTGTCCTTGGAGAATTCACCAAAGTGCAAAGCAGAAAAGAAGATATGGATAAGTCAATGATGATTAATGCCTCCAAACTCACCTTGTATAAATACAAATCTCCTTATGACTCCCAATCTGGCCAACCTAGTTCTAGGCGCCAATTTGCATTTAAAAATTATTTTAAATTAATTTTTTCCCTCCTTTTGGGCGCCCAAATGATATTGCTTTTAATTTATTTTTTTATTATTTTATCACCCTTATTTCTCTAAAAAAGGGGCCACCCAAACATAATAAAAATATATAAAATATTTCACCACCATTTTAAACGTTTTCTCGACATTTTCACATCAAATAAAATCGTTTGAGCCAAAGAATATTTTTCTATTTTTCCCCATGCTCCAAAATGCATTCCCTTACCATTTTGCTAGCCTACGGGAACAAAGAATAGGCTAGCCTTCATTTTGATTTGCTTGGAGGTGCTAGGTCGGAAGTGGGGACATTACAATATCACTATTTGCTGAAACTTGTATTATACAAGATGCTCCTTGGAGTTGAGGAGATCATAAATACATCAAAAAGCCAAAGTATGTCCATCACATGTAGCCCTCTCTGATCATACATAATTTCTCTAGTTATAGGGATGCGATATTGATCTTCTCTAAAGTCAAAAAGCATCGAAACCTTCAGCCTACATCACGTTAAAAACTCTGTATATTAAATGTTTGCATCATTCTCATATAGTGGATTGAATGACAGCAATGAGACATTAATAGATGGTTTTACTATTTCCTCCCCACTTCAGATCAATATGACATCACTTCACCAAATTGGTCAACCTGTATGTGACCTCCACCCCCTTGGCCCCTTTCAACGGACCTTTGTTAACTTCAGTGCATATATCTATTTGTGGCTTCTGGTTTTTTCATTCCCACTTTAATTGGAAAATGTTGTATTACTTGATAGCCCAAACACTACAGGAGTCTCTTGGGCATTTTGACCTAGTTCCTGAAGATGATTTCTTTTCCTTTTCTGCATCAAAAATCAGGTTAGAACATCTCTCCTGTCATCAAGAACTTGTTAACCTCAATGAGACCCACTCATACTGGATACTTCGTACTATCTCTTTTTCTCAGCTTTCTTGTCCAAGAATCCATGATATAGAATCCAGATGCTAGCTCATACACTTCCTACTCCATTCCTTACGAAATTGAGATAATGCATTTTCAGATGTTGGAATAGAAGTTACATTTTCACATGAGCAAGTAGTTGTATCTTTAAATTTATGAATATCATTAAAATTGTCTACGATTATAAATGGTCCTTGGATATCAATGGAGAAGAAACAGTTTGGCTTAAAACAAAATAAAGTCTGTCACCTATCTCAAAAGGCCTGACAATGAATTTGTTACCCTAGTACATATCTTTCATAGATTGTATTATGTCCATACTTTCCTTCCACCCTCACATCTCCTCTTCCACTTTCTTCAACATTTCCAAAGATTCTTGCTCTTTCCTTTAAACCCCCTTCTGACTAATATTCACATGAATCAAACTGTTATATGTTATATGAAGTTGTATCTGTTGGCTCGATGTCTACTATTATTGCATTGTCATGAAACAAAAGGAAGCTTTTTTTGCTACAATATCTTTTTGCTCATCCCCAAAAAAAGTGTGAAAGAAACAGGACAAAGCAAACCTTAATAGGCCTTAAAATCATTAATGTTGTAAGTTTGTAGCTCCTAAAATGTTCCTCTACTGTACTGATAACATGAAAAGACTGCTAAAGCAAAAATGAAGATAATGACCAAGATAGATCTGTATGTACCTGACTAACTACAAAGTCCACAGAATCTGCAATAAATGGTTCATATGGTCCAGCCCGAATTCCTATAAGAATGTATCGCTTCAGCATAAAGCATGGAGTCCAATTGACCCTGTCATAAGGGGAAAATTTAAATAAAATATTTGCAGTTGCATCGAGTCCTTTGACAAATTCTTAATTTCAATAATTTGCAGAAGTATGCTAGCAGCTATAGAATTCAAATAACTTTTTTGATGTAACTGTTTTCTCAAACTTGTTGGATGTTTGAGAACTAAAATAAGTTGATGCAATTCGAAGGATATTCTAGTGACAACTAGAAATGTCATTATATAAATCTTAACGAAGTTAATTGGCTAACAGAATGTTTTACAAATATGTTGTTGAGCATTCTGAAGGATGAAAAGGAGTGAGATAAGCATAAAGAAATTACTGTTTTAAACATCACAGCTCGTTTTAAAAGCTTCATTAAGTAAATGTTATGCATCTAAACTTTTATCCACATCATGCAGGAATGCTGCTGTACAAAGGCATTTTAAACAGCAAAGATCAACACTCAGAATAAAAGTCCTGAGTAAACCTGTTATACTAAATATTCTTGATATTTGAATTAAAAATGAAAAATCTGAAGTCTCATTTAAAAATAAATTATTTGCACTTGTTGCACCTATAGAGCTTATTCTAACTTCTAACACCAAGACACAGAGATACTCATTTTGTATACCATCCATAGGAGGTTTAAATAACGGGAAGTTGGGGCTCAAGAATCATGACCCTTCCACATGCTTTCCTATCCAATAACCCAAGATGGTAGATAGAGCTCAAAAAATGCCAACTATGGATACATTCCAAATATGTTGACTACAAATATGCTCCAAAGAATGATAGACAATGCATTATGATGATAGTAGTAAAATTTGGAATGACAATGCATGCATCATTAATCACTTTGCATAGTTTCTTGAGCATGTGTAGTATCCTCCATTGAGCCATACCTTCCAAAAACCATTTAGCAATTTTACATTTTACAAGTTACAACATTATCTAGACACCCTATTTTTGTAGGCAACACAAATGCTCTAGATATTGTTGATGCGTGTTTTATGACACAACAAACATTCTAGAACAAAGTGTCATAGACGCTCTATTCTCTCTTGAAAAACTACCTCGTATGCTAAGATTGCAAGTAAGATCATACGGCAATTCCAATGTTTAAGATGAATGCGGATGAGCTCTGTGGTTTGATGTGATTATGCTGGTAACACAAAGGGACTTACGCTAGGCTTGTTCAATTCACAATGAAGGTCTAGACAATGAAGCTCTATTGTTTGGGTCATGGATCAAACAAACTAAAAAAGGAGATAAGGGTTCAGAAGTTCTAATCTACTCCTAAGAATTCAAGAGATGGTATTGACTTGGTGGAACCAATAACCACGCTTTGCTTCGCCACGCTCAACGACAACTACACAAAGGGGTGCAATCTTCAAGGGAATGTGCTTATGATTTTCACGTCATGAATAACTACCATCAAATCGAATAATAATTATCCAAAGAAGTTAAGCATCCACAAAATAAGCTCAGGCTAACTTTACGCATTGAATGAAAATCATCCATTCAAAGAAAGTATGAGCAAAAAGTTTCACCATAAATCAATACTTATCAAATCTTGCATTCATCTAACATACATGAAATAAAATCTAAACTATGATGAGGGATAAGAACCATAACAACTACAAAATAAGAGAAGTAATCACCATCAGAACAATGCATGCATTACTTATTACTTTGGCAGTCGTACACAACAATTGCTTATCTCAACATGTTTTGCAACATGCTCCCATGCTTTACAAATGAGGGGGTGAGCTCAATTTATAGGGTCCCAATTACAATTCAATGGCCAAGATTAATTTGGAATCAACGGCCAAGATTACAAATAAAACCCTAATTAGGGTTTGCTACCCCTCGACCAATGAGAAAATTACATTCGAGGACACTTGTCCTTTTTACCAAATATGAACCAACAAATAAAATAGAAAGTTGTTGCATGTTGATTTGGAATGATTTGATTGGTTGGGAGATGACAAGGCGCCACCTCAACGTGCTGGATGTCTTCTTTGATCACTTTGGTCATTTTCTTAGAATATTTTTTTCTACTAATGATTATGTCCTTTGCACTTCGATCTTGGATGACTTTGGCTTCTTCCTCTCGCCTCGCCTTGGAGCACCTGTTTAGACTTGAAGCCTTTAAATCTTTCTTTCCGGATTGCTTTGGAATTCCTTCACGTGCCATGAATTTGGAGAGGAATTCCCTTGTGCCTTCGCCGCAGTGAAGGAAAATTGGAACTTTTCTGTAGAGAATTTCCCATACTTAGCCAAATTTTGGCTACTTTGTAATACCTTTAAGATTTTGGCCATTTTTGTGCTCAAATAAACTTCGCCGGTAGGTTTGTCTTCAATTTTGAATTTGGCTTGCGTAAGTTGGATGTACTTGACGGTGTGCCTGTCGTTGTCTTCATGTTGCCAAACTCTTGACAGACTTCCTATTGGTCTTGCAATGTGCAATGGTGGACTCCCCAAGTTCTCTTTCATCTCCCCTCCAGTTGGACTTCTCATTTTCTTTGCCATTTTCCTCGCCTTGTGTAGTCATCCACCTACAACAAAACAAATTTATTTTAGATTTTCTCTCTCCTAAAGATAACTTTTCAAGATAAGCTTTGAAAGATTTTTATAAATTTCATTTTCTTTCCGTCCAATTTCATTTGGCCATGAACTTCTTTTTTCAAAATTTATTTTGCCATGTCCAATTTTATTTGGCCATAAATCTTTTTGTCCAAAATTATTTGGCCATTACCTTCTTTCGTCCAAAATTATTTGGCCATGAACTTCTTTCTTTTTTCAAAATTTATTTTGCCATGTCCAATTTTATTTGGCCATAAATCTTTTTGTCCAAAATTATTTGGCCATTACCTTCTTTCGTCCAAAATTATTTTGCCGTGCCCAATTTTATTTGGCCAAAGTTTATTTCATCTTGCTAAATCATATGGCATGGCGAAATTTTTTTTTTCTCTAGTCACTTTGATATTTGGACTTAGGCATATTTTCCTTCTTTTTCAAGCATGGCGAAAATTTAAAGTGTCAAGCATATATTTTAACATTTTCCCAAAGGTTTATACTTAGGCAAAATTTTCAAATTTTCACATTTCTCTATACATGGCAGACTTCATCCATCTTTAGGCCATCAAATTTTTCTCGACTTTGTTTCTTTTTTTTTTGCCACCCTAAAGCGGATTTGCTTTATTTTGTTGCCATTTGATCTTTGGATAGGGGCGGACTTGGTCACTTGGCTTGCCATTTTGACACATGGACAGGGCAGACTTGAGTCTAACTCTTGCCATTTCATACTTGCTGGGCGGACTTCCCTCTATAGCTTGCCATTGGATGGCGGACTTTGCTATGTAGCTTGCCATTTGATGCTTTGACATGGGGCGGACTTTAGCTTGTGGCTAGCCATTTGGAGGGCGGACTTTGGCTTTTGGCTAGCCATTGCCCCATTTCCTTAGACAATTTCTTCTTTTCCAAGGAAGGACTTCCTTCTATGTTTGGCCATGACTTTTATCACCAAGGGCGGACTTTGGCAGATTGGTTGCCATTTGGACATATGAACATAGGCGGACTTTGTCAATTTCTAGGCCATTCCACCATTTGTCCAAGGTGGACTTTATTAATTTCCAGGCCATTCCATAATGCTGGGCGAATTTTCATTTTGTTTCTGCCATTGACTTGTGAGCTGAAGGTTTTTGACACTAACTTCTGCCTTCTCCATGCTGAGTAAACTCCATACTTAGGCGAATTTCTCACAGACTTCAGTCTTCTCCATGAATTTTCAGTCATTACCTTGCCATGAATGTTCAGATTTCTCATGAGTTTCTCAGATTTTTCATTTCTTGATGAATTTCCTGATTTTTCACCAATTTGTTGACGGATTCATCATCTTATTCACCATTTTCTGTGCTTTTCATCAGATTTCTCACCATTTTCGAGCAAATTTTCCAGATTTTTTTTGAACTTTTTCCGTGATTTTCCAGAATTTTACCAAAATTTCAAAAAAAAATTCAAATCGATTTTCTGAGAGTTTCGTTGATCTTTTCGAACTTCTGAGTGGATTTTTGAAACTCGAGCCCTTTCCAAATATAGAAACTTTCTAAAAATAGAAATTTTCCAAAAATAGCAACTTTCTAAAAATAGACCCTAAAAAATAGGGATCCCAGAATTGCCCAAAAGTGCCAAAAAAGTAGGTCCTAAAAAATAGGGGGCCCGGGGTGAGAAAACCCTAAAAACCAGGAGGTGTCGGAATTGACTGAAATGACAGTCGATCTTCGTCTCCTAGGCCTTCTAAGCATGGTGATGATGCTTGCACAGTGATCTAGGCTCAATTTCTCCAACTGACTCGGGTGACCGTTAAAAACTCAAACTCCTCATTGCAAAAAGACTGGTGATAAGCAGTTGTGACGCCAAGGCACAAAGCGAAAAAGCAAAAAACTAAGGGTCCCCACTTGCAATGGGGCAATGTGTGAAAAGGTCACAACAGATATCTGGCCTAATCTCATCCATTCATACTTCAAAGAAAATCACTTCTCTGAAAGAGAAGATTACTTTAACCTTTTCAAAAGTTCCCTTGCTTGTTAAGAAATGGGAGCAAGAGTACTCCACATCCCAAAAGACGAAGCTTTCATCGAAATATCTAGACACTTAAGAGTGGTTACATAGAAGCCCTAAATGAGACTTACTACCATGTTGGGAACTATGAGGATTAATACATCAAGTTTGCACAACTACTCCTAAAATGGAATCAATCAATGCAAGAATACACTAGTATCTCCTATACCCTTGCCTGATTTTATATTGCAATTCCTATGATGCTAAGATGGGGTACTTATTGAGAGATAAAGCACACCACACCTTGAGGAATGCATATAGAACTGTGTCTAATATAGAAAGCAATCAAAGAGCCTTAGGGAAAATTCACAAAAGAAGTGACCACAAAATTCTACCCTATGATAAGGGGAAAAATAGTAGAGTTCATGTAGCTAATGATAAATTGGATAAGGTGATGCAAGCTTTGAAAGAGAAAGGGATATCTAATGACAAACAAAATTATGGCAAACCACAGAAAATTCCAAAGCTATCTGATCAGCCTTATAATACCACTTGGCACAAGGGCAAACCTGTCCAACGGGGACATAGAGGAAAATCAAGTAAAGAGACACTTGATCCTATAATGAAGGTGGGTGCACATAATGTGGAAGACACTCCTTGGTGTATGGCATGTCAAATGCCACACTGCCCATTAAAATGTGTTGTAGCCCTATCATTCATTGAGGCAAAAAACCTTGTGATGAGTGTAGTGACTTCGATGATAGTTATGGAATGACCATGAAAATCAAGATATAAATATGTTCTTATCACAATGGTGCGCAAGTAGCAAATAATTCATCTGCAGATGAGTGTGGGTTAGAGTTGGATGTTGCTAAAAGAAGATATGCAAAGAGCTCCTACCATCAACAAGTATTTTCAAATGATGAGGATATGCACTACGTCCACAACATTGAATCCAGTACTGCCAAATTCAACTTGAGGAGATCATCAAATGAAGAAATCAGGTCTTTAACTATGGCAACTATTATTCAAGTTGAGAGCAATTATAACCTAAGAAATAAAGGAGATCAAGATGGCAGCAACACAGGCAATGCAAGAAGCCTTTTCATTAAAGAGAAACAACAGGGATAAAAGGGTCACATTTGGAGATGTCAAAGGAAAAGTGAAAAATGTTGAGCCACCACATAGATATGTTGCCCAACATAAGCCTAAAGTAAAAGTGCAAAATTCAAAAGTTGAGTACTATGGTAGCAAAGGGGCACATTCTTCTAAAGTTAACATGGCAAAGGAGAAGGGAAAAATTGTTCCTACTACAACAAATGATGTACCTATTCAGCCTTTGAGTACAAGAGATATTTCTGGTAGTCCATAACCAAAATGACAAGACACAAATTCTTAACCGAATCAAATTTCCTAAGCCACTATTGGAAATTATGAGAATAAACAAGCCTAAAGACAGAGCATTGGCTCTCATAGGTGATGTTTGACTCAATATTCCCATTGAGAAGAAGAGTATTCGTTTGCAACAAAAAAAGAAGCAAACTAATAAAAATGACTGCAAAAAACTTAAGAAGTGAGTACAGAGATACCTGAAGTATACCTGGGTGCCACACTAAGCAAGCGTCCATCTCCAATGGACCCCTTTTATGTTACTTTGGTTAGAAATGATAAGCTAGTAAGGAACTACATGATTGATTCAGGGGCTTCAACAAATGTTATGCCAATACAAGTCATGAATCAACTAGGTCTGCAAGTGTGTAAGTCTTATGGGAAGTGCTTTCAATGGATTCTCAGGAGGTGCCAATCGTTGGTGTCATGAAGGACGTAGAATTTAAGTTAGTGGCCTTCCTTGAGAAAAAATACAAGATGAATGTGATTGTTGTTGATATTCCTCCCTAGTATGGCATGCTATTGTTAAGGAGGTGATCACTGTTTTAGGTGGAAGTATACAGATGGACTCTTCCTATGTAGTCATTCCCATAAACAACAAAGATGTAAGACTGGACAAGGAGAAAAGGGCTCTCTTCATTATTAAAGATAATGAGCAAGGTGAAGAAGAAATCAGTTTCATTAATACAGACTTGGACAACTTCAGAGTGGAGATGAGTTAGACAGTATAAATTGAGCAAAGTCCTCTGAAAGTGGAAGTTTGAGCAACTCGCCCTGACAATAGCATTTGGTAGATGTGTTTTGACGGAGCTTTCTCCAAGGAAGGATTTGGAGTAGGAGTTGTCCTTATTTCTCCATCTAATGAGTCATTCAAATCTTCTTTCAGCCTAGGCTTTGAATGTACTAATAATGTAGCTGAGTATGAAGCATTATTGCTAGGGTTGAATTTAGCCTTTAAGCATAAAATAAAGAATCTTAGAATTTTAGGAGATTTTGAATTGGTGGTATCACAAGTAAGATCAAAATATGATTCTAAGAATAAGAACCTCAAACAATACAGAGATGTTGTTTGGGACAATATAGAATTGTTTGATGCATTCTTTATTGATTGGGTAGAGAGGGGAAATAATTTTATTGATAAGACCATCTATACTTGACAACATTTGTCACTCACAAGTTTTTAATAATGAGTACCACAGTCAAGAGATAGACTTCCAATATTTTGTTGAAACTAGTAATGGAAAGGAAAATATCTTTGGAAATGAGATCATTCAATTGAAGACCAATAAGATCCCTAAAGGGCTTGCCACCTTAGAAAGAGTATTTGATGGGACTGATAGGAATATTTCTAAACCGTCTCCTATACATGAAAAATATCTAGAAGAGATCAACTTGGGCACAAATTCATCACCCAAAAAGGTTTACATTGGGAAGAAGAAGAATCCTAAGATCAGGATTATGCTCATCACTTTGTTAAGAAAATACTAAAGAGTCTTCACATGATTGTATGATGACTTGAAGGCCTATAGAGAGGACCTATTTTACAATGAAATCCCTCTAAAGCCAGATGACAATCCTTTCAAACAAAAGTAAAGACCAACCAATCTCACTCTAGCACCAAAGATGCAATAAGAACTAGACAAGTTCAGAGACAGTGGGATAATTAAGCCAATTAGACATTCCACCTAAGTGTCTAATTAGGCCATGTAAGAAAGAATAATGATGATATTCAACTCTATGTGGATTTCAAAAACTTGAACATGTCTTCTCTAAAAGGAAATTAACCCCTACGAAATATGGAGGCAATGTTGCAAAAGGTAACTAGTTGTGAGCTATTATTTATGATGGATGGTTTATCTAGCTATAATCAGGTAAAAGTTAACAAGTCAAAGCTATATAAAACAACTTTTACTACTCCATCGAGGACATATGTGTATGTCTAAATGCCTTTTGGTTTAACTAATGCTAGAGCTAATTTTCAAAGGGCCATGGATATAGCATTTTCTGATTTAATTGATATTATAATGGTGGTCTATCAAAATAATCTATCAGCTTTCTCCAAAAAGGTTGAGGATCACTATGGTCATTTGGAAAAGATATTCAAAAGATGTATGGAATATTGCATTGTTGATGTGTAGCAGCATGAGTTCTTTCTCCCATGATTTTCTAGAGGAAACTAAATATTAAATAAAATTCAAATATATTTGCAAAAGAGACGACTTCATGTTTATATTATTTTATTTCTAATAAGGACGACCTTTTGTGAAGTGACGCCTTGGTTGGTGAACAAGCCTGACGCCTTGGTTGGTAAACAAGCCGACCTCTCATGAAAAGACACCACCACATGTATATATACATGGCGGCTCTCATTCATTTCATAATCAATTCAATTCAAGACAAGTTCGCACCATAGAAGGAATTCGCATCTACAGCAGATCGAGTATTTGCTTCAAGGAGTTCGATTCAAAGGAGATATCATATCTATCTTTTATTTGCTTCTAAGAGAGAAGCTTTATTTGCAGATCAGCCTTATGTTTGGCCTCAATATCGGCCTTGTGTTTGGCCATATTGTAAGCGAATTTCTGTTCATTCATTCAATATATAAGTGATATATTGTTGCTGGGTTTTTCTCCCTCAAGAAGGAGGGTTTTCCCAGGGTATTTGCTGTGTTATTGTGTTCATTATTTTTGTATTGCTGCTTATATTCAATTCTAGGCTAAAACTAACATGCATATCCCTAAAACTTAAAAAGTGCATGTTTGGGGTTACAGAAGGTAATGTGTTAGCTTATATCATGTCTAAAGATGGAATCAGAATTGACCCTGAAAAAGTGGCTGCAATTGAGAAGATCCCTCAGCCAAAAACAATTAAAGGCATTCAATCTTTCTCTAGTCAAATCAATTTTCTTAGGAGGTTTGTGCCAAACTTTGCAAAGAAGACTAAATCTATTTCCAAGATGCTTAAAAAGGACAAACCATAGCTTGGAGAGGGGAGTCCAAAGAGTCATTCTAAGATATCGAAGGAGAAATCAAACAAGCCCCATTGTTAGCATCTCCTGATTTCTCATAGTTCTTTCAATTGCATTTGTTTCATTACACACAATCATTGTTGTGCTATTGCACAAAAATCAAGATGGCTTTGAATAGCAAGTCCCTTCAAGCTGCAGAATTGAAATATGATGCTATGAAAAAGCATGCTTATGCCCTAGTTAAAGCAGTGAAGAATTTTAGACCTAATCGAGTAGGTGCAACAGTTGTAGCATGTGTACCACATGCTACAATGAAAGATATTTTCACTCTATAGGAAGTGACTCGCAAAAGACGTAGATGGATTAACATGAATCCAAAGTTCAATATTGAGATCCAGATAACAAAGCTAGTCAGGCGACAAGGTCTAGCAAGGCTAATGGAAAAATCAAATTTAGAAGCAACTGAAGTAAATCAACTAGATATGGAAGATGATGAAAAGAATTGTAAGTTGGAGGGATCTGCTTGGTACAAAGATATACTATATTATTTATGCCATCTTAATTGTCCAGGGGAAATGACTAAGAGCCAAAAAAATCTCTAAAGCTTCATGTAGTAAAATATATTCTCATAGGCAATGAGCTATTCTCAAGCAATAGAGAGTATTATTTTGAAATGCCTAGATGAGAAGGAAGTTGCCAGAGTATTACATGAGATGCGTGATGCAGATTGTGGAGGTCATTTCAAGGCCAAGACAACCAGCCACAAGATCATTCGAGTACGATATTGGTGGCCATCCTTGTTTACCGATGCACACCAAATGGTCAAGAGTTGTGATGCTTGCCAAAGATTCTCTAATTAATTGAAAGGATCTAGAGCTTTTCCCTTAAGACCGTTAACAATTGAAGCCCCATTCCAACAATGGGGTATTGACTCCATTGCTGAGATCACTGAGAAGTCTAGTGGTGGATTCAAATGGATCCTAGTGGCTACTAACTACTTTGCAACATGGATTGAAGATATTCCCACCAAAAAGGCCACTAGCAAGGTTGTGATTGACTTTGTCATGTATCATATCGTTACAAGGTTTGAGGTTTCAAAGAAAATTATAACATGTGTTTCAAATTCTTGGAATTCATTGACCTTTGTGCTAATTATGGGATTAAATTGTACCATTCTTCCCCATATCATCCACAAGGAAATGGACAAACTTAATCTATCAATAAAATTTTGATGAAGATCATTAAAAGGATGCTAGAAGAGAAGAAGAAAGCTTGGGATTCAAAATTGAGGTTAGTTCTTTGGGTTGACTGAGTCACTCCCAAGAAATCTATAAGGAAATCACCATATGAACTAGTATATGGGATGGATGCAACATTGCCTATAATCTATTGCCAATATACAAGTTCATACAAGAATCATTTGAAGAGCCAGAGGATGCCACTGTCTACAAGATAAACCAATTGATCAAGTTGGATGAAATCATAAGAAGAGCTTAGATGGTCAATGCAAAGAAACAACAACAGATTAAATACTTGTTTGATAACAATACCAAGAAATTTGAAGTTGAAGACTTGGTCCTAGTGTGGAATACCAAGTCACAAGATAAAGGGAAGCATGGTAAATTTTATCCCTTGTGGTTAGTGTTAATGATATAACAGCTTAAGTTGTTTCTTCCAGCTTAGCTCTATTGTGAAAACATAAATTAAATGATAGCCGTTGGCTATTTAATTTATTGTTTTGTATTATCCTCATTTCATATTATGGCCAACATGAAAAGATTCGAAATCATCTTGATCATTTATTAGAAGACATTTAATATTTATCAAGGCCGACTTTCATTTAAGAAGACACGCGATTTCTTAAGAGGCCGACATGAAGGATTTGAAGAGACGTGTCTCTCCCATTCATTTGTATATATACAGATTGTTCCGTCCATTGTATTTATCTAGTTCAATTTGGTTATTCACATAAGTTCATCATCATCAAGATCGTTCCAGTAAAGTGCGATTTAGGAGATTATGAATCATTGTGATCTCTGTTAAACCAGATCTCTGTCAAAGCGAATTCTGTCAAAGCACGTGTTGTCATCAAGGGCGAAGTTCAGTGCAAGTGCGAATATAAGATTCAGTGTGAACATATGCGGCGCTAATACATTACTCAGTGCGGACTTAATACAGTGTGGAGATCTTACAAATCGAAGTCTATCCAGTGCAAGTATCATGCCAGAGCGAACTCCTTACAGCAGGTTGTGAACCATTAGTTATTGCGAATATTTCTAGATCTGTGTTTAGTCAATTCGGATATTGCCAGGTGCTGTATATTGGTCTTGTGTTAGACCTCATTGTAAAGTGAAATGTTGTCACTAATATTATAAGTAAAAGAGAGATCTTTGTTGCTGGGTTTTTCTCCCTCAAGAGGAGGGTTTTCCCAAGGTATCTGTTGTGTTATTTTGTCTGATTTTGAATTATTTTCTGTGCATTTAATCTGTTCACTCAAATTTAACATGGTATCAGAGCCAGGTTTGAGGATCGTGTTCAGATTATTGCATTCAGATTATCCCATTTGTTCAGTTTGTTAAGATGGTGTATGATTTAAAGGTTGAGGATTCAAGTGAATATCTACCCCATTCAGCATTATCAAGCAGTGTACCTTCCGACACCAACACTTGGATAATCGACAGTGGTGCCTCTCGTCACATAACCGGCTTCAAGGAGCACTTATCAAGTTTGGTGGAAAAGGAATCTTCTGAACAAGTCATCATTGGAGATGATGCCAGCTACTCTGTAAAAGGAATTGGGACCTCCACACTTCATTTGGATTCCGGCATATCGTTTCAATTGGGTAATGTTCTTTATGTTCCCGGAATCAAGCGTAATCTTATTTCTATTTCAGCTTTGGAAGATAAAGGATATCAAGTTGCCTTCTCCAAAGGCAAAGTTCTAGTGTGGATGTAGAACTCTAGCTTCAAGGATGCTCAAGTAATTGGAGTTAGATATGATAACCTCTACAAGGTTTGCTCACATTCTCTTCAAGCGTTAGTTCATGACTCTTCTAGTCTCTGTGATCTTTAGCATCGAAGATTGGCTCACTTACACTTCCGAGCCCTACCTATTATGGAGAAGATGGTGACGGGCCTTCCTAAATTCAACCAGGAACACGAAGGTACATGCAAGGGTTGCACATTAGGTAAGAATATAAAAGCCCCTTTTCATAGTAGAGAAAATAGATCTAAGTGTATTTTAGATCAAATTCATTCTGATTTATGTGGTCCTATGACTGTTCCTTCTTCGAGTGGTTTTTTGTATTATGTTCTCTTCATTGATGATCACTCTAGGAAGACTTGGATTTATTTTTTGAAATCTAAAGAATCTGAGGAAGTATTGGATAGGTTTAAAGAGTTTAAAGCTTTGGTAGAAAATCCTTCTGATAAACGAATTAAGGTCCTCAAATCTGACAATGGTGGAGAATACACCTCTGGTAGTTTTCGAAACTTTTGTATTGATGCAGGGATTAAGAGGGAGCTCTGTGTTCCCTATAATCCTCAACAAAATGGTGTTGCAGAAAGAAAGAACAGAACGATTGTGGAAGCAGCAAAGGCCATGATCCATGATCAAGATTTGCAAACTTTCCTATGGGCAGAAGCTTCCAGGACAACTGTATATGTTCAGAACAGAAGTCCTCATAAGATCTTGGAGAATATGACTCCAAAAGAAGCCTTTACAGGGAAGAAGCCTGAAGTCAGTCACTTGAGGATCTTTGGTTGTCCCTCCAGAAGAAGCCTTTACAGGGAAGAAGCCTGAAGTCAGTCACTTGATGATCTTTGGCTGTCCTGTCTATATTCATGTTCCCAAGGAAAAGAGAACCAAGCTGGAGCCTTCTGGCAAGAAGGGAATATTTGTGGGCTACAGTGAGACATCAAAAGCTTACAGAATTTACATTCCAGGTCAAAAGTTGATAGAAATCAGTAGGGATGTCACATTCGAGGAAGATGTTGCATTCAGGAGATCCAGAGGGATTCATATGGAGATTGATAATGAAGAGTCTCCTCAGGACATGGAAGTTGACCATACTCCTGAGATTCAGAGGGAGACAATGGAACCAAAGGAAGATCTTGATCCAGTTGAACCCTTGGAACCTACTGATGGGCCTACTGACATTGTTATTGGGAGAAAGAGACCTCTATGGGCTAGTCGCACTATGCAAGAGGTTGAAAGCTTTGCAGCTCCTAGAGGCACATTTAGAGAGAGCAAAAGGCCACATAAGTTCTCCAGTTATGTTGCCTTTGATGAGTCGATTATAGAACTGAGCCTCAGGTTGAGGAAGCATCTATCTCTCTCAAGTTTGAGAGATGCTATGACAAAGGAGCATCAATTCTTAAAAATGATGTTTGGATATTGTTCCTAGGACCTCGAGGGCAAGTCCGCGGGTATCTTCTAAATGGCTATTCAAGATCAAGCATGCCGCATGGAAGCATTGAGAAGCACAAGGCAAGATTTGTAGTCTATGGGTTTCTCAGAAAAGAGGGAGTTGATTATGATGAGATCTTTGCCCTCGCTGCTCGCTACACTTCCGTCAGAATCCATCATTGCTATTGCTGTAATTCAGAGGGATGGAAGATTCACCAAATGGATGTGAAGACAACCTTCAATGAGTGATTGAGGAAGAGGTTTTACATAGAGCAAACCTAATGGATTTGAGATTCATGGGAAGGAGTCTCATGTTTGCAAGCTGAAGAAGGCCTTGCATGGTCTTAAGCAGGCTCCTCGTGCATGGTACGAAAGGATTGATCGGTACCTATCAAGTTTGGGCTTCTTGAAGAATGATGCTGATTCAAATCTCTACTTCAAGGTAATCAATGGTGATGCATTAATTTTGGTTTTATATGTTGATGATCTAATCCTCACTGGAGAAGATCACCTGATTCTTGAATGTAAGAAGGATTTAACTTCCGAATTTGAGATGAAGGACCTTGGCTCATGCATTACTTCCTTTGGTTTAGAAGTCTAGCAGAAGTCAGATGGTATGATTCTAAGTCAAGGGAAGTACACCATTGATATACTTAAGAGATTTGGCATGATGGATTGCAAATCCATGTCTACTCCTATGGAGACCAATCTTCATAAATTGAAGGAGGCTGCAGCTAGTTCAGATTTGGTGGATCCTACATTGTATAGACAGTTGATTGGGTCTTTGATGTATCTAGTTAACACTAAACCTGATATTTGCTATGCAGCGAGTGCACTTAGCCAATTTATGTGTGATCCTAGACAGATACATCTTGTTGCAGCAAACATATCCTAAGATATCAAGTAATGCTTGATATGGGTTGAAGTATACCGATGCAAACTTGAGCTACTTGGTTTCAATCGGGACTCGGACAAGGTGCTGTGCTCACAGACCTAAGAGCACCTCTAGTTGTTGTTTCAGCTTTGGGTTCTCACACGATTTCGGGTGCGCCAGAAGTTTTCCGAGCATTGAGTACGTTATAGGTCGAGCACATTGCAGCCTGCATGGCAACCTTCCTGAAGGGGCAGGGTTTCTCAGAAGCTCGCGTGATTGTTTGGACAATCAATGGAGCCTTACCATTATTCATTGCATAACTGAGTTGTGCGAAGCCAATAACTCGTATTTCATGACAGCATCCAAGCATGTTGAGATCAAATACCACTCATATCGTGTAGATATGGTACTGCGGAAGGCTGTACAGTTGAGGTACATTAGCATTGATGAGCAGATGGCAGATATTCTCACCAAGCCTCTCGCCAGGATAAAGTTTGTATACTTCCGAGACAAGCTTGGTATGGTGGAGAATCCAGCCTTGACTGAGTATGAGTCTTAGTATCAGTGAGCCTTCTTAATGCATTTTCTTCTGTGACGGAAGAATTTGAGGTGAAAGCCCTCGTTTCCACCCTCCGTGAGTCATGGTGGATGTCATGTGTGCGACTCCATGACATATGTTGTACTTGTGTTTCACCCTCTGAGAGAGTCATGGTGAAAGTCACTTGAGGTGACAACATCACGCAAGTGATGAACACTTGTACTTACTATTGCATTTTCTTCTGTGACGGAAGAATTTGAGGTGAAAGCCCTTGTTTCCACCCTCTGAGCTGAGTCATGGTGGATGCCATGTGTGTGACTCCATGACAACATCACGTGAGAGAGTCCGTGATGATCTTCTTGTACTTGTGTTTCACCCTTCTGGGAGAGCCATGGTGAAAGTCACGTTGAGGTGACAACATCACGCAAGTGATGAACACTAGTACTTACCATTTGATGGTTGATATCGAGACGATATCTAATATCACGTTGAGGTGATATCCTTCTCTTTATATCTGATTGCAGGCAATGATGAACCTCATATGGAGATGATTCGTATTGTGCAGCTGGAAGTTCTCTCCCTAGCTGAGAGGGAGTGTTAATGATATAACAGCTTCAGTCGTTCCTTCCAGCTCAGCTCTATTGTGAAAACATAAATTAAATGATAGCCGTTGGCTATTTAATTTATTGTTTTGTATTATCCTCATTTCATATTATGGCCGACATGAAAAGATTCGAATTCATCTTGATCATTTATTAGAAGACATTTAATATTTATCAAGGCCGACTTTCATTTAAGAAGACACGCGATTTCTTAAGAGGCCGACATGAAGGATTTGAAGAGATGTGTCTCTCCCATTCATTTGTATATATACAGATTGTTTCGTCCATTGTATTCATCTAGTTCAGTTCGGTTATTCACATAAGTTCATCATCATCAAGATCGTTCCAGTCAAGTGCGAATTAGGAGATTGCGGATCATTGTGATCTCTGTTAAATCAGATCTCTGTCAAAGCGAATTCTGTCAAAGCACGCATTGTCATCAAGGGCGAAGTTCAGTGCAAGTGCGAATACAAGATTCAGTGTGAACATATGCAGCGCTAATACATTACTCAGTGCGGACTTAATACAGTGTGGAGATCTTACAGATCGAAGTCTATCCAGTGCAAAGTATCATGCCAGAGCGAACTCCTTATAGCAGGTTGTGAACCATTAGTTATTGCGAATATTGCCAGATCTGTGTTCAGTCAATTCGGATCTTGCCAGGTGCTGTATATTGGTCTTGTGTTAGACCTCATTGTAAAGTGAAATGTTGTCACTGATATTATAAATAAAAGAGAGATCTTTGTTGCTGGGTTTTTCTCCCTCAAGAGGAGGGTTTTCCCAGGGTATCGGCTGTGTTATTTTGTCTATTTTGAATTATTTTCTGTGCATTTAATCTGTTCACCTAAATTTAACAAGATCAAATATCAAATATCCATTCAGAATAATCAAGAGAACTGAATGGGAAGTAGACCTGTTTCACCAACCAACATGTAATGTAACCCTGTATAAATAAACTAAAGAATCTACAATATTAGCTTTTGGAAAGATAGACCTCTCTCACAGCATAATATCCTTTACAAAGCATTTTCACTTTATTGCAAAAATTAGTTATTTCTTTTCAAACTTGGAAGCTCTCAATACCTCTCCTTTTTGTTGATTGTGAAAAAGATCCTTTACAATGATAATGGTCACCTATTAACACCCTTGGGTATTTATAAGTGATAACCAACTTGTAACTACCTAGATAACTATCTTTCATAACCACTCGAAAAATCCTAAAGTAACTTAGATTATCACTTAAGCTCCTTTGAAATTACAAAGTGAGATTGAACGACTTGAGTGACAACATGAAGTCACTTTAAAAAGTAAGCATAAGGTGGGGTCCATGAACTCAATGCAAAAATATAATGTGATTCACGTTTCATTCCTCATCAAGCTCAATGATAGCTTCAATCCTCTACTTGTTGATGATTTTGCCCCTGGAGGTGAGATCAAGTGGCCGAAACTCTTTCGAATGAAGACATTGTTGAAGGATGAGAAAATCAGTTTGCATCCTTTGAATGGTATGTGCTGAGAGATCTTATGCCTCGTTTATGAATATTTTGTCAATGATTGCATTGACTAAAGGAGAGGGGAATCTCTTTGCATTGCTACTGACATTGAGGAAGATAGAATCTCTACTTGTATTTAATGGGAAGAATTTCCTTGAACCATCTTCAAGAAAGGATGTAGTGTAGAATTGGAATGTTAGGACAGCTTCATTCAAGCTTTGATGAGTTGCCCTAGTGAGAGCAGAAAAGAGGTGATAGGATCTTTCAAGAACATTGCAATGACGCTTGAAAGTGAAGAACCTTTTAAAATGTTGTCTTAAGATTGAATCCCATCTTGATCTCATCGAAAATCCTAATGGGAAACTCTGCTCTCTCTTAGATCATCCCTTGTCCAATTCCATGAGCCTAGCATCTAAAGAAAAATCTTGATGCATAGAGGCCATCTTTTGTGAGCTTTTCTATTAAGTTTGAGTTGCATCCCACAAAGGAAAAAGTAATTCTTGAGCAAGTTGAAAGTTGTTAAAAATATACCCTTTGAACCCTTTTCTGTAAGCTGTCCATTCACTCAAGTGAAAGGGTTTGTCATGCTGTTCATTGGATGTTGGAGGCATTTCGACAGCAATTGGAGTACTATGAAAGCTCACCCTCAATGCATGAACACAAACTTGAACCTTGTGACATAGCTTGCTACCATGCGGCACTTTTTATAAAAATGCTAATATAGGCATTGTTTGAAAGAAAATTTGACTGTTAACAGGAGGGTCAACAATTTTTAGAAAATCCACCAATTTGGGCTTTTCATAGCCTCATTTCCAAGTGGCAAAGATTTCATGTATCTATGCCATGTAGACCTTTTTGGAGTCACAATTATTATTAATTTGGGATATTCCATGAACACAAACTTGAACCTTGTGACATAGCTTGCTACCATGTGGCACTTGTTATAAAAATGCTAATATAGGCATTGTTTAAAAGAAAATTTGACTGTTCACAGGAGGGACAACAATTTTTAGAAAATCCACCAATTTGGGCTTTTCATAGCCTCTTTTCCAAGTGGCAAAGATTTCGTGTATCTATGCCATGTAGACCTTTTTGGAATCACAATTATTATCAATTTGGGATATTCCATACATGTTAAATTGCTCATAAGCAATGGGAGCTTCTGTAGTGTTGTACCAATCTATATATTTATTTGCTTTTGTGCCATTTTTCATTACATGGGAATATTTTTTAATATACAAGTCGTTACTTTGAGGACTATTTTACACGACTATTCATTTACCATGACTTTTTAACTTGTATTCTGGTGGATAATCACAAGGCAAGGAGATCCACAAAGCACGAGAGCATCATGAGCATTAATTTGTGTTTGTATGAGAATGTTATTATCATTTGAGGGTTACTTTTTATGGCCTGAATACTGTTGTTGTAACAAATTCATTAGCTTTGGAAAATAGATTGAAGAGGATATTATGAGTTTGATTGGCAAAGCAATTGGTCTTGATGTACATACTAGTTGTAATTACAGAGATGGTTGTCACTTCTACTGGTTAATATATAAGTCAGCAGGGTTTGATTGGAAAACCAATTGGTCTTGATATACATATTAATTGTAATTACAGAGATGATTCTCACTTCTACTGGGTAATATATAAGTCAGCACAGGTAGTCATTTATTTGATATTGTTCATATATATTGAGGTCCTTGGGACTAAGGAATCTCAGCTTCCCCATTCAAAAAGTTGTTAATTGTGTTGTCACTCCTGATGATGGGCAAGAAAGAGCTAGAGTTTGTTTTACCTTGTAGAGAAGTTGACACTTTTTAATGTGAATTATAAAGGGTTAACAGTATATGGGGTCCTTTATTTTATATGTTTTGGCAATAGTTTTACATGAAGACAATAAAGCTTGTGAAGTGGCTTTCGTAAATAGTCTTGCGAGTTTTCTGTTGGATGTTTCAACTTATGTCCATTGTTGGTGGAAACAGAGGGCTGGCTAAATCTGAACTTTGTGGCAGCAATACTACTAATAATACCTCTTCATAATATGCCATTAGTGTTGCTATTTGGGCAGTCAAAGGCAAACAGGTGATAGGTGTTATATCCTGAATATATGGAGGAAATAAATAATAATTTGTCCTATGTTTTAAGTTCTCTCTCACTTTGATAATATTTTTCCTCCATGTAGCAATCTTCTGGGATTTGAACCAGACAGAGATTCCTATCTTGTGTGGTTGAAATTAAAAGAGTTTTGTTGAATGATCTATGGGAGACTACCTTGGAATTTGCAGCATCTGTGAGGGCTGCTGATCTCTTATCGAGAACAACAAGGCTAGTGAAACAGAACATATTTTACAGCTTAATATTTAGCACTACAAAGTCAACCATCAAATGCAACTTCCCTAGACACTGATTATCATTAAACAACTTTAGTTTTGCCACCCATTGATTTGTTCGTTTTTTGGTACTTTAATAAGGAAGCTGCCTAAGCTGTTTTTATCTAACTTCTTTTTATAACTTATTTTACTTTGAGTCCCATTAAACTATTTTGTTTATTCATGTACATCAATGCAAGTTCTTTCTTTTTTTCTTTCCTAAATGTAGATGGGTTAAAAGGGGGACTAAAATAACCAATTAACATATTATTAAATTATGGAATTAGGCCAAGGATACAAATAAAATTTAGTGAGTTGATTTATTGAATATTTTGTGTTCAGAGATACTCTTATTAACACATTTTCATTAGATTGGGCATGCTAATTATGTATGCATTCTTGCAGAGTACCAGAATGTGGAATCCTCGGAAAGTGCTTGGATGAGCTGGCTTCCAAATATCCTGCAACAAAATTTGTCAAGATAATATCAACAGAATGTATCCCAAACTACCCAGATCGTAATCTTCCAACCCTTTTGGTATATAATGCCAGCAATGTTAAAGCAACGTATGTGGGTTTACATCATTTTGGTGGACAGCATTGCACACCAGAAAGTATTATTTTCTTCCCCTTTCCTCATTAGTGCAGTACATCAAGTTTTTTTTTTCAATTGAGAGCCAGTAACTTTTTTAACTGTTCAAAGAATAATTAACAACATTAATCAGTGCAATGATTTATGTGGAGAAACCAAAAATCAATTCAGCAGGGAGATTAAGCTGTGTTCTATGCATATTCCATTTTAACTTGATAATTGCAATCTAACTATTGTCATAGGCATTGCAATTATTTTCTTTTGCTTAAATTGGATAAATTCTGATATTACCAATCCCAGTTTAAAATGTGAAATCACAAAATCTTATTTTTAGAAAGTAAGTCTGACTCACAGGCAGTATAATCTACAAATTCTTGGATTTTTCTTTTTAGTACGGAGTCTGGTCCTTAGATGGTACCATTGAATCAGATAAATTTGTTGCCTGGCTAGTGACTCTTATTTGTTGTTAGACTTCACAGAATTCACAATTCACCACTTGATGCACTATGTAAGATGTTTATGTAAATAGTTTATTAGATGTGAAACATGTGCTGAACTGCCGGTATCAGTGACATGAGGATAGGAGCCTTTACCTTATCGGGCCAATCAATAATCTTTAATTGTGTTCATCTTATTTGTTATGTAGCTCTTTGAGCACTTAAGATGTGTAATATAACTGACTTTGCAGTGTTTGTTATTTAGCTCTACATGTACTTAGATATGTATTGGAACATACGTTGCAAGGTTTGTCATTTGTGGATGTTTTATTCAAAGAAACCTTACACGGAAAGATCTTGGTACATATGTGATGACTTAACAAAGTCCTCAAGTTTGCTACAGCTTACATGTGGTCTGATTATCTTTGCTTTGCATTTATCTCATATCAATAATTATTAATCTGCATTGGATTTAAAATCTGTTCGAAAATTCAAAGTAAAAACTTTTATTGGAAGTTTTTCATGGGAAAAAAAGTAAAAGAAAGGGTGTCTAGTGGGCACAGAGGTAGCAAAGTTGATCTGGCTGGAAGTTCAATGTGGAGACCTCTTTGGTTTACGTTGAGACAAGCCAACTCATTGCTTATACTCTTTCCTTTGGGGGCATTGCCGGAGCCAGCTGTACACATTGCCATCAATTTTGAAGATTTCTACTGGATACAATGCTATAATATGGTTCTGTTATAAATGAGCATAAATTTTGGTCAACCTAAATGGTCTGTAACTTCATTCAATATTTGGTCAGTGATGATTATTCTTTAGTGAATGAATTAGAAATAATGGAAGGGACCAGTTATATGTTCCTTAGTTGCCAGCATAACATTGGTGGATAAGAGGTGTATGTAACCAACCAAATTGATTCCCCTCCTTGAATGAACTAAGGAACATAAGGAAAAATTCCTAAAATCAGTGAGCACCATCTTGGGGCATTTTCAATGGCAGAAATAAAGTAGTTCATTATAGCTCTTTTGTAAATAATGAATCATAGTAATGATTTTTCCAAATTGAGATCATCTGTGTTTTCTTTCACAAAGTGTAAAAGAAACAACAAAAATCAATTCCAGATTTTGTGGCATGGAATTTCTAACGCAAGACAGATCTTCTGTGTGAATTCTTTTAACTTTCGTGTTGGTGCACAATTTGTGATATTTCTGTTAGACACAGAAGGTTCAGAATTTTAGGTTTTGGTTAAGTACAATTAAAACTTGTTTTCTTTTCACGTGGAAAGTTAGGAATTATGGGGTAAAAACATACTCTAATTTTCTTTTTTTTCTAGAATACGATATTATTGGTGAATTTTGCTTATCTATATAATGACTGATTAGATCATACCAACAGCAAGAAAATTTGATACAAAATCTCAAAATTTCTTATTCTGAGTGTGATCTATAATCTGCTATTCTGTGAATAAACCTTTTACAGGAACTTCTTGCTGTCTATATGTTTTGACATTGCTGATTGATCATAAACTTTATCTATGCTTGAATTGAGCGTTACAACTTTAAAGAATCACAACTCTTTAAGTTTTTAAATAGTCTTATTAAAGAAAATGGAACAAAACTCAGTCTGCAGATACTGACATCGGGCAGTTACAATTTTTCCACTTTATGACATATCACTATATGAATCCTTTTGGTCTGCTATTAGAATTAGCTTTGTTTTGAACAAGATTTTCACTGTATACATTTTTATTATGACCTTGAGCTGTGTTAGGGTTCCACTGCATTTTCATAATAGGATCCTATTTGTGGTACCAGCTTGTCATTAATAATCTGAGTAATAGTTCACATAAGAAATGGTACCAACTGGTACTTGAAAGTTTCCAGATTTTGGCACTTGTATCCTGTGTGTCAATATTACTTTCAGAGAGTATGTCTTCGGGATCAAGCAAGCTGGAACCATTCTTAGTCACTTTGTATACTTGTTTTACTGAATAATCTAATGATGCTTTAAAGATTTAATGTTTGTGCTCTATAGACAAATTAATTACACCTTTGTTATAGCATTTTGTATTTTAAAATTTTCTGATTCTCAATAATCTCTATGCTCTGTTTTAGGTGTTGCATTGACCTTGTGTCAAACAGACGTAGTGCTTATGGGTCGTGAAGATGATGTTGATAAGGAGGCTGTTATGGAACAAGTTCGTAAGGGCTTCATAGAAAAGGTTATTGCAGAACATGAGCAAGAGAACAGAGGCGACTCTAGTGATGATGACTGATGCTACAGAATACTTTTCTTCATCACTTCTTTAAAGTTGGCTTACAGGAGTATTATTCCTTATAATGATAGTATTGGTAGTTGAAACTTAATTAGATTGAAGTCTGGGTTGGGACAGTCTAATGTTGAAATTATGGAGTGAAATGAGTTTGGTAATGTTTTATGTATACTATTTTGTTCTATATCAGTACAAAATGGTGGTAGAGAAGTCTGTCATTTTGACAGTTTGGGTTGCCATATTTGCTGTACAGTATGCAGTGTTTTCCTTCATATTGAAATTTGATTACCATATGAATCTGTAGAAGATATTTATGCATTTCAAGGAAGAAAATTCTTCAGAGATGTTTTGGTGAGTTACTGTTTATGTTGAGTAAATGTTAAGCATCATTGGCCAAGTAAATAATAAGGGAGAAGGGCCGAACATACTAAGGTCTCTATTCTTGTTTATGCTGTTTACACCCAAAAACTTCTTTACATATATTGCTTCACAATATAAAGATTTTATCGGATTCTTACAGATGAGAACATGATGGTTTCTTGAACACTGGAAAGTTCGTCTTTAGTACTGCTTAGTGCTTGATGCAAACAATGCACAGCACTTGCTCTCAAACCAAGTTAGGAGTTAGAGAGGAGTGGATCACTGTTTCGTTTAGAACTCTGCCTTTGAAAAAATGATCAATTCAATTGCTTGGATATTCTTATCCTTTGGCCTTTACCTTTTTATGATTGCAAAGGGGATACGTTGATCAAGACATTAGAGGTTGTATTATTCTCGTGTATGGAAAGAGTATGCATCATGCATGGGATTTGTCTTGGAGGTTTGTGGGGAAAGATGGGAATTAGTTTTATAATTAAAATCATGTAAATTACGTTGAACGAAAAACTCATATTGGCATGATATGTTGAGCCTTTACCTTTGGCACGAAGAAACCTTTCCAAAGCGACTGTTGGTTGAGCGCTTAATTGACATCTGTTCAGTATATTTAAAGTTGTCCCTTGACCTCTCTTACTTTTGGGCTTCCTGACTGTGTTAACATTTAATCCAGTGTTACACGGGGGTGTGTTCCATGGACTTTTCAAGCCATTTCC